>CAUYON010079120.1:0-31879 GCA_963573935.1 Arctocebus calabarensis
CAAACAACAATGACGGCTGCAACCAAAAAATGGCCAGGCGTTGTGGCGGGCGCCTGTGGTCCCAGCTACTTGGGAGGCAGAGACAGGAGACTAGCTTGAGCCCAGGCATTGGAGGTTGCTGTAAGTTGTGATGCCACAGCACTCTATCCAGGGTGACAGCTTGAGGCTCTGTGTCAAAAAAAAAAAAAACAAAAAACAAAATTTAAGATTGACAACTGCAATAACAACAACAACAACAAAATAGCCGGGCATTGTGGTGAGTGTCTATAGTCCTAGCTACTTGGGAAGCTAAGGCAAGAGAATGGCTTAAGCCCAAGAGTTAGAGGTTTCTTTGAGCTGTGACACCACAGCACTCGACCAAGGGTGACAAAATGAGATTCTGTCTCAAAAAAAAAAATTATCAGGATAGTAGCACTCTTATTGAGTATGTTGTTTCTGTTTTAAGAAGTGTTCGACATAAAGGAGATATTCAACAAATATCAACTCTTTTCCTTTACCTCATTTGATACCCTCACAAAATCCTACAAATTGGTGTTATCTTCATTTCTAGGTAAAAATTTGAAGGTTCTGAAAGATTAGTTTATGTCCAAGACCACACAGTAGCCAACTTTTATAGGTGACATTTGGATCTGAGGTTTTCTAAATGGTCTGTGATGGTCTGCTACTGATGAACTCTTTCAGTTTATATCTGAAAAAATATTTATTTTGCCTTTTTTTTAGATAGTCTCATTTTATCACCCTCGGTAGAGTGCTGTGGCTTCACAGCTCACAGCAAACTCAAACTCTTGGGCTTAAGTGATTATCTTGCCTCACCCTCCCAAGTAGCTGGGACTGCAGGCATCTGCCACAATGTCTAGCTAATTTTTGTTGCAGTTGTCATTGTTGTTTAGCAGGCCCAGGCTGGGTTCAAACCTACCACCCTTGGTGCATGTGGGTGGTGACTTAACCACTGAGCTAAAAGCAGAGAGCCTGCTTTTGTTTTTCAAAGACATTTTCATGAGTGTAGAATTCTAGGTTGTTAATTATTCTTTCTGTGCTCCAAGGCCTATCTTCCATTATTTCTGATGGAAGTTTGCTCTCATTCTTACCTTTGTTCCTCTCTATATAACATATCTTTCTTAAGACTTTTTTGTCACCGATTTTACACAATTTGATTATGATGTGCCTTGATGTAGTTTTGGTTCTTTCTTTTGCTTTTGGTTTGTTGAGCTTCTTAGATTTGTGAATTTATAAAATTCATAGTTTTTATCAAATTTTGAAATTTTCTAGCATTTATTCAAATATTTTTTCTGTCTTCCTGGCTTGCACTAGCTTCCAAATATATATATCAGATCATTTGAAGCTGTTCCAAACTTTTGGGCTCAAGCTAACCTCCAGACTATCTTCAGACTCCTGAGAAGCTGGGACCATAGGAGATGCCTCATTTATTTTCTAAAAAGAGCTTTCTCACTGAATGAATGGCAATTTTTGATTAGTTGCCAGACATTATGAATTTTTATGTTTTTAGGTATTAGATATTTGTTTCATCATGTATTTTGAGATCTATTCTGAAATTCAGTCAGTTTACATGAAAATAGTTTAATTCTTTCCATGCTTGTTTTTAAGCGTTGCAAGGTGAGATGAGAGCAGCTTTTAATCTAGAGCTAATCTGATCCCCTATGGATATAATACCTTTTTGAGTACTAAAAAAGATGTCCCATGTATTAGGGATTTTTCCATTCTGGCTACTGGGGACATAAATGATTATCAGCTTTATGTGAGTTCAGGGGATGTTCTGCCTGCTCCTTTCCAGCGGTTTTGTCCCTGGCCTTGAGTACTTTCCTCATATACTTATGCTGATCAGTACTCAGTACAAAATCAAGCTGAAAAATCAAGGGGAACATTCTGCAGATAACCAGTGTGAGTGCTCTCTGTGCAGCTCTCTTCTCCGGCACTGTCTCTTGCTTATTCTACCTGCCTTGACCCTGATTCTCAGCTCTGTCTCAACTCAGCTGGAACACTGGGTTCTGTTGGGGATCTCCTTCCTGTAGTGCAGACTGGAAGCTATCCAAGTAGAATGCTATGGCCATTGTAGGGATTCTTCATTTGTTTTCTTTCTCTTAGGGATCACTGGCCAGTGTTGTTTAACATCTAAACACTGTTGTTTTGGGGAGGCCAAGGTGGGAAGATCACTTAAGTTCAGGATTGTGAGACCAGCCCGAGCATGAGAAGACTTCTGCCAAAGCAACTGTAACTGTTTTGTATAACTTTGTAGTTTTTGCACTGTTTAAGGAAGTAAGATACATTTGACCCTTCTTACTCCGTGACTTTCAGCAGTTCAGTGTAGATCCATCTATATATTTCCTAAAGGATCCTGGCATACCAATAAGTCTGTAATCTGTTACTTATTGGTCTAAAAGTTTACCTGTCAAACCACAGACAGGACAGATTGACCAGATATATTAAATGTTTCATGTGCTGTTCTTTATATTTTATGGTACAATGGATACAGTTCCTGTTGTATGAAACCATAAATATTCTACTTCACGATATATTCTGCATTTGAGACCCTCTGAAGAAATATTCTACTCAATTCTGAACCTACCTTTACTTTTCAAACTCTGTACTAATTGTCATTTTCTTGCTTTTGATCTTACCAACCAGAAAGCTCCATACAGCTCAAACAATCTTTACATTGTTTGTTTTTTCCTAGACCTCTCTTCCAACCAATAGAGGGCTCTATAATCAATATGCTATGTCAGGGTCAGCAATATGCAGTATGCTGGATGAATTCAGTCTGCCACCTGTTTGCCCTGTTTTGTTAAGACAGAGTCTTGCTCTTGTTCAGGCTGGTCTCCAACTCCTGAGCTCAAGCCATCCTCCCCTCGTAGCCTTGAAAGAGTGCTAGGATTACAGGCATGAGACACTGTACCAGGCCAGCCATCTGTTTTTTATAAATAAAGTTTTAGTGAAACACATCAAATGACTATTTGTTCACACATTATCCATGGTTGTTTTTATGCGGCCACAGCAGAGTATATAAGTTGAATAGTTTGACAGAGACCATCCAACCTGGACTTGAAAAAGCTTGCTGACCCCTGCATTATGTCACATGTACTACTAGGATGTTTGTAAGTTTCAAAACAGACTTTTTCTTCTTTACTGAGTTATCAGTGAGTAACTAAAGATTATATGGTGAGCAGTCTCTAGCCTGCTAACCTTAAGATAAGTAAAATGTATTTCTTTTGACAGGCTTTATTTCCTTCATCTACTGGCAAAACAATCTAAAAACTAAATCACAAATATTAATAAAAGAGCCTTAAAAGGCAAGACAGATATCCAATTCTTATAAGTGCAGGACACGAGAAAGGCTTCACTGTTCAATGTTTAAAATCAGATTAAAAGAGGAAGGGAGGCACCTGTGGCTCAGTGAGTAGGGCGCCGGCCCCATATACCAAGGGTGGCGGGTTCAAACCCAGCCCCGGCCAAAAACTGCAACAACAACAACAAAAATTTCCTTTGGGCGGCTCCTGTGGCTCAGCGAGTAGGGCGCCGGCCCCATATACCGAAGGTGGCGGGTTCAAGCCTGGTCTCGGCCGAACTGCAAAACAAAAAAATAGCTGGGCGCTGTGGCGGGCGCCTGTAGTCCCAGCTACTCGGGAGGCTGAGGCAAGAGAATCGCTTAAGCCCAAGAGCTGGAGGTTGCTGTGAGCAGTGTGACGCCACGGCACTCTAACCAGGGCGATAAAGTGAGACTCTGTCTCTACAAAAAAAAAAAATTTGTATGCAGTAACGAAACTTGGCAAGAAGTCAAATTTAGCATCAGATCACACTCTCCCCAGTGATCCCCAGCAGAAGACTCCGCAGAGCCTCACTGGTGTTTACCAACATTTTATTCAGTAGGGGAGGACTTTTATTTTCATCTTCAAATTTGGTAAAGTATATGTCTTAGAGTAAAAATAGAACATGAGTTTATAAGTTGCCATTTAGCTCCTCCTGGCTCAGTTGAAGTTTTAAACAAAATTTTTTTTTTATTGTAAGGCCAGGCATAGTGGCTCGAGCCTATAATCTGGGAGGTCAAGGGAAGCGGATCGCCTGAGCTCATGGGTTCTAGACCAGCCAGAGCCAAGAACAAGACCCCATCTCTAAAAGTAGCCAAGTGTTGTGGCCAGCGCCTATAGTCCCAGCTATTCAGGAGGCTGAAGCAAGAGAATCACGTGAGCCCAAGAATTAGAGATTGCTGTGAGATATGATGCCACAGCACTCTACCGAGGGCGACAAAATGAGACTCTGTCTTAAATAATGAATTAAAAAAAAAAGATTTTCCTATTTTAGTTAGGCATGGTGGCTTATGCCTGTAATCCCAGCACTTTGGGAGGCCAGGATGGGAGGATCACCTGAGCTCCTGGGTTCAAGACCAGCCTGAGCTAGAGCAAGACCCCCATCTCTAAAAACAGCTAGGCGTTGTTGCTACTCTTGAGGCAAGAGAATCGTTCAAGCCCAAGAGTTAGAGGTTGCTGTGAGACATGACACCAGGGCAATTCTACTGAGGGTGACAAAACAATACCTTTGTCTCAAAAAAAGAAAAAAAAAAAAGGGTGCCTCCTATGGCTCAAGTAGCAGGGCGCCCACCCCATGTGCTGAGGGTGGCAGGTTTGAGCCCAGCCCTGGCCAAAAACTGCAACAACAACAACAAAGAATGATTTTCTTATTTTAACAATTTCACTCTGAAGTTGCTAGAACCTGCTTCATGTCTTCCTGTGATAACACAGCCATCTCTATCCCCACTGTGACTGCAGCTTTTCAGAGATCTGCATCTACCACATCTCCCACAGGCCAAGCTAGAGAGGGTGGCCAGTCTGAGAAGGAAAGGTTTGCAGGGGTGCAGACCTCCCTTCTTAGCTGCCTGTCAAAGTCTAGTTCATCACTCTACTCCCCATTGTGTACAAATTGTGATGGTGGAAGACCTAAAAGTTAATTCTTCTTCTTCTTTTTTTGTTTGAGATGGAGTCTCAACCATGGCATCAGCCTAGTTCACAGCAACGTCACAGTTCTGGCCTTGAGTGATCCCCTAGTATCTGGTTAGTGAGTGTTTTTTTTCAAGATAGTTTCAGTCTGTTGCCCTGGCTAGAGTACACAATGATGTCACAGTAGCTCACAGCAACCTCAGACTCATGGGTTCAGGCAATTCTCCTTCTTCAGCCTCCAGATTAGCTGGGACTATAGGCACCCACCACCTTGCCCGGCTATTTTTTCTATTTTAGTAGAGACGAGGTCTTGCTCTTGCCCAAAAACTCATGAGTTAAAGTAATTCTCTGGCCTTGGCCTCCCAAAGTGCTAGGATTACAGGTATAGACATACCCAACTCAATTCTTTGTATTTCTTTTCTTTCTTTCTTTCTTTTTTTTTTTTTTTTTGAGACAGAGCCTCAAGCTATCACCCTGGATAGAGTGCTGTGGTATCACAGCTCACAGCAACCTCCAATTCCTGGGCTCAAGCGAGTCTCCTGCCTCCGCCTCCCAAGTAGCTAGGACTACAGGCACCCGCCACAATGCCCAGCCATTTTTTTTTGGTTGCAGCCGTCATTGTTGTTTGGTGGGCCCAGGCTGGATTCGAACCCGCCAGCTCAGGTGTACGTGGCTGGTGTCTTAGCCTGTTGAGCCACAGGCGCTGAGCCAATTCTTTGTATTCTGACAAGTAGTTATCATTCCTTCTTTGACAGATACCTGTCAGGGACTACATGCCACCATACAACTGCCGGTTGGGTTTCCCAGGTTATCAGATACCAAGGAGGCGGGCCCAGGACCCCTCAGATCGCTGGAAAGGGATATACATGTATAGATATGCTGCAAACAGTACTCTGGGCTATACTGGCCTGCAGTGGCTTTGGTTGGTGTGAGTGAGGACCCACAGTGGTGCTAACTAGTGTTCTAGAAGCAGCCCTTTGCTAAGGTCGTGGTGGCATTGGAGCTGCCATGTTCATGGGGTCAGTCCCAGGCCACAGTTTATTGAACAGCTGCCACACACCTGACCCACACAGAATCTGCATCTTCCCTCAGGAATTTGGACAAATGAACACTGTCTCTCTCCCCAGGCATGGGCTGTAGCTTGTGCAGGTGGCAGCTGAGACCCAGGTACAGCCAGAAGCAGGTTCAGGCTCATAGAATCCAGTGGACTGGGAGGGGGAGGCAAGACACACTCTGGGCCCCATCTCTTAGCTCCAGTACATGTCCCTGTGTAGCCTGTGAGGAACCCAGACCTTCCAGGCAGGAGTGGGTTTCTATGGCAGATGTCCTAAAAGAACCACCTCGTATCTCCCGAGGGCCTGTGCCTACTCCAGAGTTGCAGCCAGCTGGAAATCCCTTACCCTGGAGGACCCATCTTCCTCGCTTGAGAGGACATGGCTGCCTTACTGCAGCGTTTTTGAACTTGGTGGGAGTCAGGGCCGAACAAAAGACCCCTCACTGTCTCCATATGCAGCCCAGGGTAGGGGCTTGACTGGTATAAGGCAGGCTTGATCTGTCCCAAAGGATAAGGACAAAATGATGTGGGGGTCAGAGGACAGAGGAACCTCTGCTGAGCCTCGAAATGTCATGACTGAGGAGGTTCTTGGGGACTCATTGTTTTGCTCTCCCTGCCTTTACTCCACAGCAATTCCAGAGGCAAAGCAGAAAGAAGCCAGGAAGTGGGGGGACTGCAGCCCCTCCCCAGATGGGTAGCACACTCTCACTTCTGGGTCTTCAGCACAGAGGTCCTAACAGAGCAGGTGCACATGTGCATTGGTGGGTGGACAAATGTGCAAACAAGGTCACCCACAGACTGTCTCCCATGTCCCCACTGGTGTGGCCAAGCCTTAGCAGGTACATATCACAGTGCTGGGACTGGGAAGAAAAGAGAGGAAATTGAGGTGAGGGGGAGATATGTCAGGAGAGAGCCAAGCTCAATGGCTGGGAGAGCCTGTGGGAGTTTAGTGCCAGGGCATATACCAGGCACAAGTTACCTGGGCCACAGAAGTTGGCGGAGAGGAACACCCCCAAATTAGCACTGTTTACTTAGACCCTTTTTTTTTAGAGACAGAGTCTCACTTTGTGGCCCTTGTAGAGAGCCGTGGTGTCACAGCTCACAGCAACCTCCAGTTCTTGGGCTTAGGCGATTCTCTTGCCTCAGCTTCCCCAGTAGCTGGAACCACGGGTGTCCACCACAATGCCTGGCTATTTTTTATTGCAGTTTAGCGGGGGCAGGCTTGAACCCTCCACCCTCGGTATATGGGGCCGGCACCCTACTCATCGAGCCACAGGCACGGCCCTACTTAGGCAAATTTTTTTTTTTTTTTTGAGACAGCGCCTCAAGCTGTCACCCTGGATGGTATCACAGCTCACAGCAACCTCCGATTCCTGGGCTCAAGCAAGTCTCTTGCCTCTGCCTCCCAAGTAGCTGGGACTACAGGCACCCGCCACAATGCCCAGTCATTTTTTTTTTTTTTTTTGGTTGCAGCTGTCATTGTTGATTGGCGGGCCGGGCTGGATTTGAACCCGCCAGCTCAGGTGTACATGGCTGGCACTTTAGCCTGTTGAGCCACAGGCGCCGAGCCCGTACTTAGGCAATTCTAAGGTTTTCTTTGCTTGCTGTGTATACAAAGATGAACACACCCTGATAGCCACTGAATCCAGTGAATCACAGTGATGGCTCATAACAGAGAGGGTAATACTTGTTCATTTGTTCATTCAATAGATATAGCACACAGCACAACACATTTTATTTTATTTTTTGAGACAGAGTCTCACTTGGTTACCCTTGGTAGAGTGCCATGGCATCTTAGTTCACAGCAACCGCAAATTATTGGGTTCAAACGATCCTCTTGCCTCAGCCTCCCAAGTAACTGAGACTACAGGTGCCCACCACAGGCTGTTTTTTTTTTTTTTTTTTTTTAGAGACAGAGTCTTACTTTATCGCCCTCAGTAGAGTGCCTTGGCATCACACAGCTCACAGCAACCTCCAGCTCTTGGGCTTAGGCAAGTCTCTTGCTCAGCCTCCCGAGTAGCTAGGACTACAGGCGCCAGCCACAACACCCAGCTATTTTTTTGTTGCAGTTTGGCCAGGGCTGGGTTTGAACCCGCCACCTCGGTATATGGGGCCGACACCCTACTCACTGAGCCACAGGCATCGCCCAAAACAGGCTATTTTTTAGATGGGGTCTTGATCTTGCTTAGGCTGATCTCAAACTTGTGAGCTCAGGCAATCCCCCTGCTTTGACCTCCCAAAGTGCTAGAATTACAGGTGTGAGCAACCAGGTCCATCCAAGCACAACACATTTTTTATTTATTTATTTATTTATTTTGAGACAGAGTCAAAAAAAGTCTATATTGCCCTCAGTAGAATGCCGTGGCGTCACAGCTCACAAAAACCTCAAACTCAACTGTGACAGCTCAAACTCTTGGGCTTAAGTGATTCTCTTGCCTCAGCCTCCCGAGTAGCTAGGCCTACAGACTCCCGCCACAGCGCCCAGCTATTTTTCTGTTTTGCAGTTCGGCCAAGGCCGGGTTTGAACCCGCCACCTTCGGTATATCGGGCTGGCACCCTACTCGATGAGCCACAGGTGCCACCCCCGCCGCCACAAGTTCTAACAGCACCAACTTTGTACCGTTACTCAGACGTTCAGGGCCACATATTGGTGCCAAATAGCTTAATTTAAAAACATGGTTCCCCTGGCTCGGCGCCTGTGGCTCAACGGGCTAAAGCGCCAGCCACGTACACCTGAGCTGGCGGGTTCGAATCCAACCCGGGCCCGCCAAACAACAAGGGTGGCTGCAACCAAAAAATGGCCGGGCGTTGTGGCAGGCGCCTGTAGTCCTAGCTACTTGGGAGGCAGAGGCAGGAGACTCGCTTGAGCCCAGGAATTGTGAGCTGTGATGCCACGGCACTCTATCCAGGGTGACAGCTTGAGGCTCTGTCTCAAAAAAAAAAATGGTACCCCATTAGGACCACATCCTCTGCGTCCCCTGTACCCTTATCTGCCTGCCCCTGTACTCCCGAATTCTAAAGGAGAATTGAATGTCCTGGCCACGCAGAGCTCCTTCCTTGGGAAGAGCTTCTATGTGTTTAAGACCAAGCAAAAAGCTGGTGACTTGGGTTTCAGACAAAGGGGGCTGGATAGGCTGGGCTCAGGGTGGAGGGGCTGGGGTCACCTGTGCTCATCCCCCCACAGTCCCCGAGCTGGTGGCCCGTGGGATCATCCAGCAGGTGTTCCCAGTCCATGAGCAGCGCATCCTGAACCGCCTCATGAAGTCGTGGGTGCAGGCCGTGTGTGAAAACCAGCCTCTAGGTGCGTCTTGGGAGTGGGGGTGGGGGAATTCCAGCAGGTAGGCAGGAGGTGGATGGGACATACCCTTGTTCCCTGGCAGATGATATCTGTGACTACTTTGGTGTGAAGATTGCCATGTACTTTGCCTGGCTGGGCTTCTACACATCGGCAATGGTGTACCCAGCTGTCTTTGGCTCCGTCCTGTACACATTCACGGAGGCTGATCAGGTACCAGACAGAGTCCAGGCAGGGACTGGGGGGCCCAAAGGCATCCTCTGTCTTGGTCTTAGCCTGGCCAACAGCTCAACTGTCCTCCACCACCCACAGACAAGCCGGGATGTATCCTGTGTGGTCTTTGCACTCTTCAATGTGATCTGGTCAACACTGTTCTTAGAGGAATGGAAGCGAAGAGGTGCTGAGCTAGCCTACAAGTGGGGGACACTGGACTCACCCGGGGAAGCCATGGAGGAGCCACGCCCCCAATTTAGGGTCAGTCGAGGGCTGAATTCAAGGTCAGGGGAAATGGGGTAAAGGAGAGAGGATGATGCACTGGGTGGGAGGCACTGCAGGAGCAAAGGCAGGGAGGGTATGTTCTGGAGAGGAGGAATGGAAGCTGATTCTGAGGGACTTGGAAGGGTGTACTAGGCAGGGGCCCGGAGAGAGCAAAGGCGTGGCCAAGGGAAGCTGAGTTCTTAAGATCAGGAAGCGTTGTGTGAGGCAGAGGTAGCCCCTCTGGTCTCATGATGGGCCCGATGCCTGCCAATCATCAGGGGGTGCGACGCATCAGCCCTGTGACACGAGCTGAGGAGTTCTACTACCCACCTTGGAAGCGGCTACTCTTCCAGCTGCTCGTCAGCCTCCCCCTGTGCCTGGCAAGCCTTGTCTGTGTCTTCTTGCTCATGCTCGGCTGCTTCCAGCTGCAGGTGACCCCTGACTCTCCCACTCTGCCCTTTAGCCCACTGGGCAACCACCTGCCCAGTTCCACTGGGGTGAGCCATAAAACCCTGCTCCCACAGGAGCTGGTGCTGAGTGTGAAGGGGCTGCCCCGCCTGGCCCGCTTCCTGCCCAAGGTGGTGCTAGCCCTGCTGGTCAGTGTGAGTGCCGAGGGCTACAAGAAGCTCGCTGTGTGGCTCAACGACATGGGTATGCACTCCCTCCAGGAGGGTCCTGCTCCTCACCCCAGGGAGGAAAGTCCCCACCACCTTTTGTCATCCCTGCTGCCCTTGTGGGGGCAGGACTGCCCATTCATTCTCCACTTTGGCCCCTAGAGAATTACCGTCTTGAAAGCGCCTATGAGAAGCACCTCATCATCAAAGTTGTCCTGGTGAGTCATAGCGAGCAGGCAGGGGGACAGCAGGGAGGCTATGGGTCTGTGGGAGGGGACACAAAGAAGATTCCTAGAAAGTAGGGGGTAGCAGGATGATAACTGCCTATTTCCTTCAGTTCCAATTTGTCAACTCTTACCTGAGCCTCTTCTACATCGGCTTCTACCTCAAGGACATGGAACGCCTGAAAGAGGTGAGACTCCCACCCAAGTGGCAGTGGCCCCTACCCCATGGCAGCCAGTGGGGGCCAGATTTGCTGCAAGGGGTCCAAGGGCTCTCCAGCCCCTCCCCCTCCATCCTTCTCTCCTCTCTGTCAATCTGTCATCATCTGTGCGTCCTCTCTCTACCTGTCACCCCCAATCCATCTGTCCACCTGTCCGTCGGTCCCTCCACAGCTCCTGCTCGTCCTGTCCCTGTCCCAGAGCCTCGAGCGGCAGCTGCGGGCAGTGCTGGTCCCGCTCGCAGCCCTGCGGTTCCACCTGCTCCTCCTCTCCCTCCGGGGCCTCCTGCTCTCGGCCCAGGCCAAAGTATGGGCAGGTGGCGAGCCACTGGGGCCTCACCAGGGTGGGCAGTGTGGCTATGCTGGGAGCCAGGCAAGCTTAGCTGAAGTCGCATGCACAGAGGGGATCTGGGCTCAGCCAACTCAATACAGGTGTCTGGTGGTCCATGAGGCCCTGGCATGGGCTGGGCCTACTATGGAGGGTGGAGACTTGCCATGCCTGCCCAGGAGGGTAGCTCAGAGTGCTGTGGCATGCCAAGCTATAGTTTGGGGCCAGTGTAAACAGTGGCTGAGTGCTGGGGCCTGGGTGTCCAGACATGTTCACACATGCAGCATTATGAATCAAGTCCAGTATGTGTGTCTGGGCACGGTGCTCCTGGAGAGCATCCTAGGAGGATAGGTGCCCTGTCCCAGTGATCAGAGTCCTGCCTACCCCCCCACGCGACTCTCTCTGCCCCCTTCCTGCCCCTAGATGCTGGCTACACTGCTGATCACCCGCCAGTTCCTCCAGAACGTGCGTGAGGTCATGCAGCCGCACTTATACCGGCGGCTGGGCCGTGGCGAGCTTGGCCTACGGGCTATCTGGGAGCTAGCCTGTGCCCTGCTCGGCCTGCTGAGCCTCCGGCGCCCTGCCCCCCGCCACCTCGAACCCCAGGCTGAGGAAGGTGGTGGTAGCAGCTGTGGAGGGGGCCGCAAGTGTCTCAGCGGGGGCTGCGGGGCACCAGAAGAGGAGGAGGAGGAGGTGGCAATGGTGGAAAGGAGGCCTACAGGAGAAGGTGGGGGGGGGGGGGATGGGCCTAGGGGGTGCACAGAGGAGGAAGATGAGGAAGAAGATGATGAAGAGGATGAGGAAGATGAAGAGGAAGTTGAAGAAGGCAGCCTCCTGGACTGTGGTTTCCGGCTAAAGAAGGTCAGCTTTGCAGAGCGGGGTGCCAGGCGGTGCCGGCCTGGTCCAAGCCCAGAGGCCCTCTTGGAGGAGGGAAGCCCCACCATGGTAGAGAAGGGGCTGGAGCCTGGTGTGTTCACACTGGCTGAGGAAGATGATGAGGTGGAGGGTGATCCCAGCAGCCCTGAGCGGGACCCCCCAGCCATCCTGCTCCATCGGGCAGGAGGTGAGGGCCGAGACCAGGGGCCTGATGGTGGCCCAGACCCAGAGCCCAGTTCCAGCAACAACTCCACGCGGAGGCAGAGGCGGCAGAACCGATCATCTTGGATTGACCCACCTGAGGAGGAACACTCACCCCAGCTCACCCAGGCAGAACTGGAGAGCTGTATGAAGAAGTACGAGGTGAGGGTGGGGGCAGGGCAGACAGTCCAATGGTAGAGGCAGTGGCAGGGTTGATAACAGGAGGGCTAGGATGCTCCCAGAGGGGAGGCCTAGCCAGATGGAACAGTCTGGGCAAGGATGAGGAGAGGCCCTGGGTCACCATGGATTGTCTGAGGGAGGCAGGCGTTAACAGTGAAAGGTGGTCCAGGGAAAGAAGCGTATAGGTCTGACATTCACCTGCCCACAGGACACGTTCCAGGACTATCAGGAGATGTTTGTGCAGTTTGGCTACGTTGTGCTTTTCTCCTCTGCCTTCCCTCTGGCTGCACTGTGTGCCCTGGTCAACAACCTCATTGAGATTCGCAGTGACGCCTTCAAGCTGTGCACAGGGCTACAACGGCCCTTTGGCCAGCGCGTGGAGAGCATCGGCCAGTGGCAGGTGGGAGGGAGGCTGCAGGCTCTGAGCCATGGCCTGAAGGGAGTCAGGGGGCAGCAGGGAGGATCTGGGGACACAAGGAGACCCACCGGTCCCCACCTGAGCCCCTCCCTCGCCACCCAGCAGAAGGTGATGGAGGCCATGGGCGTCCTGGCGATCGTGGTCAACTGCTACTTAATCGGCCAGTGTGGACAGCTGCAGCGCCTGTTCCCCTGGCTGAGCCCAGAGGCAGCCATCGTGTCTGTGGTGGTGCTTGAGGTGGGGCTGGTGGCTGGGGCTGAGGGGGGAGCTGGGTGACAGGAGGGCAATCTCAGAGCCTGCAGCCTCCTCTCTGCTATCCCCACAGCACTTTGCTCTGCTCCTTAAGTACCTCATCCATGTGGCCATCCCTGATATCCCGGGCTGGGTGGCTGAGGAGATGGCCAAGCTGGAGTACCAGCGCCGTGAGGCCTTCAAGGTATGTGGGCCAGGCCAGGTTTACTTTACTAATTTGCTCAGTGGTGCTTCAGATCTCAGATCTTGGATCTTGGCAACCTTCCTCAGTGTAAGGGCAGTTGCACAAATGACAGAGACAGGGATGATCATTAGTGTTCACAACAGCCTGGTCACTTCCAGTATCATGGTGGCATTCAACACCAGGCTGGACTTAAGAACATTCATCATCTTCCTGCTCTCCTGACAACACCTCCATTGGGGGCCAGGGATATGACAGATGCTTCTGGAAGTCTAGCCTCTTCCTCATTCCTCAGAAAACTGCAGTGAGTAAGCACATTGAAATGGTGCTGGTGCAACTGAGAAACTAATTCATAAGGAATTTAAATTTATACAAAGGCTTGCAGGTTGAATGACACAGACTGTATTCAGCTCTAGTCACAGCTCTGTCTGCTATATGGCTGTCCAGGGACAGGGTTGGTGGCCAGTGAATGTTTGTTTTCTTCTCAATTCTCAGAAAGCACTGGCATAGGCCCAAGGATGCACATGGCATCCAGTAGTATTTGGATCTCTTACCCCCTTCCTCAAAGAGCCCCAGCATGGGCCCAGGGATACAGTTGGCATCCAATAAGTGTTCAGATATCCTCCCACTTCTGTGGACTGCCCCAGCTCATGAATGGCCACAGCTGGTGCCTGCTAAAAGCACCCTTTCTTCCCAATCCCCTAACGGCCCTGCTCTGCCCACAGAGACACGAGCGCCAGGCCCAGCACCGCTACCAGCAACAGCAGCGGCGGCGGCGTGAGGAAGAGGAGCGTCAGCGCCATGCAGAGCACCATGCCCGACGGGAACGTGATGCCACCAGTGAGCGGGATGAGGCGAGAGCCGAGACCTCTGGACTAGACCTCACTGCCTCTGAAAAGGCCTCTGCCAAGGCCAAGGGCAGTGGGGTAGGCAGCCATGGGCCCGAGAGGCCCAAGCGCCCAGGGTCCCTATTGGCACCCAACAACGTTATGAAGCTGAAGCAGATCATCCCACTGCAGGGCAAGTTTCTGTCTTCAGGGGCTGCATCCTCAGTGGCTGCTGCAGGGTCCAGTGCCACTGCCCGGCCACCTCCTGCCCAATCGCCCACAGGCAGCGACACCCGCCTGCCAGCCTTCCTCAGCTTCAAGTTCCTCAAATCTCCTGAGACCCGGCGGGACTCTGAGCGCAGCCACTCGCCACCCAAGGCCTTCCACGCCGGCAAGCTCTTCCCCTTTGGTGGGGCCCGGGCTGAAGCTGGGTCCAACGGGGCAGGTGGGCAGGCCCGGCCAGACGGGACCCCCAGTGGTGGCAGCAACCGGGCCCAGAGGAGTGGGTCAGTGGATGAGGCCATGGTTGAGGAGCTGGAAGCCCCCCAGTCTGAAGAAGAAGGCTCAGGTCACAAGCTTTAACTCGGGGGTGGGGATGCCGGGCCGGCTTTGGGGTTAGGGGTGGGTGGCCAGGCCTGGGGAGAGGGGGCAGAAGGGACAGAAGGCCCAGCCTCTGGTATGGGTGGGGACCTGGGTCCATAGTATGTGGAGTCAAAGCCTTCTCCTTATCTCTGGGCCCTCTGACAGCCTAGAGCGCTGTGCCTACCCATCATATCCAGGCAGGGACACCAAAGCCCACTGTCCCAATACCCTTCCCAGGGCATCCCCATCATGCTGCAGTGGCAGGAGAGATGAGGATGGCTCCTTCATGACCTGGCCCACCCTCTCCTGCCCCCACAGGCCCCCATACCCAGCTCACTCTGGGGGACTTGGACCCCCAGGCCTCTATGCAAACCCCCATCCTGCAGCCTAGCTGTTCAGGGAGGCCTTCCTTGGAGGTGAGGTGCTGGGACTTACCCACCCAGGGAGCTCACAGCACCCAGCCACAGGCTGCACCCACGTGTGTGCTGAGCAGAGGTCCAGGGCTCACTGCCTCCAGATCCACTGTCCCTAACACCTCACTCACCCTAACCCTAGCCCCAGGGAGCCTAAGAGGTGGCAGCAGTGCAGACATAGGTCAGAAGCCAGAGGGCCTTCCTCAAATGTCATTTTTCCTGGGTCCATAGCCCAGACCCCACCAAAGGGGAATTGGGATTGGGTGGAGCCTGTGTCCAGAGGCAGGGTTTTGTTTGTACCCAGAGATTCTCACCCTGTCTCTGATCCAAAGCAATAAGGCCCTTCATGTGCCTGGACATCTGGGAGGGAGTGCAGGCAGGGTTGCCAGCCCGGCGGGGTCCGGCACAAGCGGCATCCCCCCGGAACGGCCCCTCTCGCCTCCGCAGGGACCTCGCTGGCCCCCATGGGCGCCCCTGCCCTCCACACCCGCTGCAGCCAGAGCCCTGCTCCACCGCCACCAATGCTGCTGCCTCGGCCCCTGACGCCACCTGCCAGCTGCTGGCAGTGGGATGGGCCATGGGGCTGTGGAGGCGAGGGCACTGCGCCTCGCCAGGCCTTGGCCACCGAGTGCCCACCCTGTGCCCTGACCGGGCCCCCACCGGCCCTTCAGCCCCTGCCAGGGGACGCCAGCTTCTACAGTCTCCCGCCCCCAGTGGCCACCTCTGATTCCCCTGAGCCCCAGGCACCTACCCCCAGCCCCAGTCCCAGCCCCCAGGCCGTGTGCTGGCCCAGCGGCTGGCATTAGCTCCACCCTCCCTGCCTTTTCTCATATGCAATATCAGTCATTCACAAGGGTGGTCGGCCCAGGAAATGCAAAATGAGCTTTGGCCCCTGATGGCCCCCAGTATTGGCCGGTGCCACCCCATCTGCCGTTTTCCTTGCTACCAGTATGGGGCAAATGAAAGGAAACCCACAAACCCGACAGAAAACACACAGAATAGGCAATTATTTATTTGTTTTTAATTTATTTTGTCATATTTTTGTAAAACGGCAGAAATGCAATAAAAAATATATTTCAACAGTACCAGAGGTCAGAGCAGTGGGGGGCGGGGAGCTCAAGGGAGTTGGCATCTGAGGTGGGCACCCCTCACCATCTTGACCCTTAGGGGGCCTCCCTCTAAGAATTGGGTCTTGGGGCCATTAACGGAAAACTCCACATTACACCACCTCTGAGACAAGACGGCCCAGATTTGGGGGCTGACTGATGCTCTGGCTTTAGCCATCAAGGCAAAGGAAGAAATCTCAAATTGCAGAAAAGATTCAGCAATTTGGGCAGAAGGCTTGTGTCCTAAATAGGCCTCAGCCTCAGACAGGGACAGGAGGTTGGTTAGGAGGCAGCATGTTCTGACACACCTGTCTCTTAGAATACCACCTGGGGTGCCAGGGACAGCAGGAAGAACTTAAGGTGTGAACATCAGAAGGCACCTGACACCACTGGCCCCCACAGTCCCAGAGTTGCAATACTGAAATGACACATTTAGGGGTCCTCAAAACAGACACAGGATAATGTCAGGGAGCATTTAAGATGTCCCACAATGGGACGGATGTCAGGCCCAAGTCACTGGGACTCTGCTATGTGACTCAGCCATGGGAATGCAAACTCTTAGACCCTTAGGTTTGCTTGGAAAGGCTAAGAGCTCAAAACCTGATGTGGCCATGTAAAAGGGTGAGGCCAGAGGACAGGCTGGAGGAACCAGTGTGAGGAAGGGGCACTTTAGGAGGCTATGGAGAAGTCAGGGTACACTGAAGGCAGAACAGACTGTGCAAAAGCAGATGAGTGTAGGAAGGCTGATTATGGGGTCTGAGGGAATATCAGGGTCAAAGAGGCCCCCAAAGGCAGGAGGGGTGGGGTGACGCTGGCTCAGGGGCCTGGGCTCCATCCAAAGGTAGTGCGAGTCAGGGAGGGCATATGCCCTGGGGCCTCTCATGACAGGTCCAGTTGTTGTGGGGGGAGGTGACAGACTTAAGTGGGACAAAGCCATTGACACCCCCCCTACCTGAGGGAGCTGGGGAAGGGCCATTTGGCAGTCACAGCAAAGCTGGGTGCTGACAGAAATGACAGCAGACAGAACCCAGCCCCTTAGAATGGGATGTGGGTACTAGAAAGGCCTGAGCAAGTCAAGGGGAAGGGTGGGGTGCTGCTTGCTCCCACTCTGCCTTCTGGCCTTCAAAGCCAAAGTCACACTATCAATCTCAGTCACCAACAAATGGTGATGCCACAAGCTTGCCCAGGTTCAGACCAACCCCTGGGACTGGGCATTCCCAGCTTATCTGTGAGCCTCTAGGGAGCTCGGTCCCACCCAACATGACACTGTTAAGCCTGCATTTCCAAAGCACTTGCACTGTGACTGCAGGGATCCAGTGTAGACACCACCAACAGCTGGGAAGCAAAGCCACTTGGCCCCATCACAGAGCTGGGTGGCTGCACTGGGCCAGGGCTGACTCCATTCCTTATATGTGTGACAGGAACCAACCCTAGCATCATCTATCCCTGGGAAAGCTGGGTAGCCCCCCCCCCCCACTCTGTAATGTGGCTCAGACACTCACCATCTCCAAGGCCTGGAGTACTCAGCTCCCTAAGCCGAAACCCAAGAGCCTCCATACCCCCTACATCCCCAAGCTCGGACCCAGACCCAGCACACCCTGATGGGTGAAGGGCTCCTGTGAGTGGCCATGGCACTTAGTATGCTTCCTCTCTGACCCTGGGCTGGCCACACAGGCCAAATGCTGTCTCTACTGTCACCACTGGCCCCTAGGCAAGGATGGACCATCCCCACAGTGGTTGGTGGGTGTGCTGCCCTGCTCAGTAGTATCCTGCGCGTGGGGCTGACCACAGCTCCATCTTCGGCACCATAGACTGTCTCTCGGGGATGATGTGGTCTTCAGGGCACCTTGATAGGGGAGGCAGAGGGGCTGGTCCAGGCAGATCTTGGCCTTGAACATGGTGACTGCCGCAAGCCCACCACAGAATCCAGCCGGTGGCCCCTGGGGCCCCAGCACTGGGGCCCTTCTCACTCCTCTTGGTGATGACAGGATGCCTCTGTCCGCTGGGGCTGAGGTATGTGGAGCAAAGACGCAAGGTCGAGTAGGAAAGATCCTTTTATTGGGGTGGACACGGAGCACACACTAGTCCATGATAAAATGACTTATGAGTAAGATCCGGAAGGGCCGACTTCTCCCCTGCACGGATGCTCAGAGTGAGGTCTGGGCATGGAATAGTTCCCGGTGGAAGTGAGACAAGGCCGAGTCTCAAAGGCCTGCACCGGTGGGTGGGAGGGGGGAGAAGGCTGCTCAGCTGTCCAGGGGGGCAAGGCCACCTGCCCCCGCCCCTGCCGCCCGGCCACAGCAGAACCCCCAGTGTGAAACCCTCACAGACACTCTGGTTCTCTGGAGGAGGGGCGGGGCAGGAAGGAAGAAGTTGCGGGGAGCAAGGGTGGGAAGAAGGGTGAGGAACAATGTTACTGTTTTGTTTTGTTTTTTAAAAAGCATCTACTAACATCATACTACTGGGTCTGACATCCCCTTTAACCAACGCTTGATACATGTTACAGCATAAATAAAAACTCAAGGAAAATAAATACATCAGCTCCTATGAGGTTGGAAGTGGCGTGGACGGTGGGGTGTGGGTGGGTCAGCAGGGAGGTGGGCAGGGTGCTTACACACGGTGGACAGGCAGGCGGGCGATCGAGGAGCAGACAGGGCCAAGGCACCTGTAGGGAGTGAGTCTTAAGTGTCCTCGTGCATGTCTGGGCTGTCGGTCCGTGCCACCTTGCGAGGAGGCGCCGAGCTCTCGCCTTCAAGTTCCACTTGCTCCTGGTCTCTCTTCTTGGCGGCGTTCTGGGGGATAGAGGAAGACAAGGCTGTGAATCTTGCTGCCAGCCCAGATTCCTGTAACAACGTCACAGAGCTGGGCCTGAAGTAGGCCAATGTGACACCAGGAGCCCTGGTGAGGCAGCCCCCCACCCCCCAACCTCACCACCAGGATCTGCCAGCTCTACTCAGAGCAACCCCTGGACCCATGGCCACTGACAGAAAAGTATTTCCTGGACACCTCTAGGGCCCACCGCCACCATTTGCAACAATCCACACACAGTTGGTTTCTCAAACACTCAGAACAGTGATCCACCAGACTGAGGGCAAAGAGTACTCAGCCTCAGAGAACGAGAGAACCAGAATGTCTATGAGGGTTTTACGCTGGGGGTTCTGCTGTGGCCGGGCAGCAGGGGCGGGGGCAGGTGGTCTTGCCTCCCTGGACAGCTGAGCAGACTTCTCCTCCCTCCCACCCTCTGGTGCAGGTCTTTGAGACTCAGCATTGTCTCACCTGGGGACACTGTTACGGAAAAAAAAAGTACTCAGGTCTGGGAAAATCTCCTTTCCCAGCTGGGGGAGAATCAAAGCATGTGTGGTTGGGGAGGAAGAGGGGTGGGCCCTGGTCACTGTCAAACGTTCAATGTTAGTTGAAAAAACAGATTGATCACTGGGCATGGTGGCTCACACTTGTAATCCCAGCACTCTGGAAGGCTAAAGCAGTTGGAATGCCTGAGCTCAGGAGTTCGAGACCACCCTGAACTGGAACGAGACCTCATCTCTCAAAATAGCTAGGCATTGTGGCAGTGGTCCCAGATACTTGAAAGGCTGAGGTAAGAGAATCACTTGAGCCCAAGAGTTTGAGGTTGCTGTGAGCTACAATGCCAGGGCACTCTACCAAGGGTGAGAAACTGAGACTTTGTCTCCAAAAAAAAAAAAGGAAAGAAAAAGAAAAAACAAATTGACCATGTTGCAGAACAACATTTGGAGATTTCCATTAAAAAGAAAGGAAGAGGTGGCGTCTGTAGCTCAGTGGGTAGGTAAAACAATGACAACTACAAAAATAGCCGGACATGTAGCAGGAACCTATAGTCCCAGCTACTTGGGAGGCTGAGTCAAGAGAATTGCTTAAGCCCAGGAGTTTGAGGTTCTTGTGAGCTGTGACGCCACAGCACTCTACCCAGGGTGACAGCTTGAGACTCTGTCTCAAAAAAAAAAAAAGAAAAAGAAAAGTCCCATGTGTCAGGCAACCTCTGGGAAGGGGTTCAGGGTGCCAGAGGTTGGCAGAGATGACTTTACTACATTACACTCCCATGTTACCTAGATTTTTAATCATGTGTACATATTTCCCCATTCAAAATGGTGATAGATCACAACAATTAAGTTTAGGTACTGCAAGGGCTGTAGAAGGCCCAGTCTCCCCCTTCCTGAGTACCAGAACCCTTGGCCTCTGCAAAGCCATTCAGAAGGGAATGCTCTTCCCTCTCCTGGATTGCCTGGAAAACTCCTACTCAGCCCTCAAGGCCCCACTCACGCCACCTGAGTCTCTCCCCAACTCAAAACCCTCTGCAGGGCACTATGTCTGTCTGCACCTTCAATCCAAGCACCTAAACACTGCATGCTTTACCTTTTTGTCCCACTGCTGATGTAGGTAGCGCAGAAGAATGTTTGTCTTTTCTGTCACGATGACTAAAGGAAGAAAAACAGAAATTCGCAGAAGAGGTGGCAAAGGAGCTAGCTGCAGTGGCCCAGCCTCATGGATGGGCCATGCTCCCCACTCCTGTCTCTGCCCTGAGTGGTCTTTCAAGGGCTAGAAGTCAGCAACCCCAAATGGAGAGACTTCCAAAAGCCCAGTGATTTCACTTCTCACCAGACACATGGCCACTAAGAGGCCTGAGCCAGCTGTTCTTCCAGGTCACTGCTTCCTATGTCCAGGATCCCATCCTTGAGCAGGGATGAACCCCAACACACAGGTATGTGTTCCCAGGTAGACCAGAAGCACAAATCTACACAGTGGCATCCCATGATCATAAACCCCATCCCAGCAATCTCCAAGTGTTCAAATGGATGGATTCCATTTTTTTTTTTCAGGACAGTCTCACTATATTGTTCAGGGTATATGCCCGGGTTCAAGCGTTCCTCCCACCTGAGTAGCTGAGACTACAGGAGTGCAACCACCAAGCCCAGCTTGGACTCTTTCTTACTAAAATACCACGACCCTGTCCTCCTGCTCTGTGGGCCCCTCTGCCTGGATCCTCTTTCCCTTACTGCCTGGCCCAGGCCTGGCTGGATATCTACCCCAGGCTCCTGGTGCCCTCTGTCCTGCTTCCTCCCTGCCCAACACTTGTGTTAAGGTCTAAGTTGTTTTCTTTTTTTTTTTTTTCCAGTTTTTGCAGTTTTTGGCTATGGCCAGGTTTGAATTCGCCACCTCCAGTATATGGGGCTGGCGTCCTACTCCTTGAGCCACAGGCGCCACCCAAGGTCTAAGTTTTTGTCTGATTAGACCTGAGTGGGAGGGACAGGGCCAACTCAGGCCCCATCTTGGTTGGATGTGGGTATCAGCATGTGTGGCAACCAAGAGCCCAGAGAAAGCCAGGTTTCCTGCAGCTCCCGAGGGAACAGATAGCATCCTCGTGTGTGCTCCCAGCCCAAACCCTGCACAGGTCACCTCCAGTACCTCTCCTGAAGCCCTCCTCCACCTAACCCTGCATTCAGTAGCTATAAACGAAATTGAGCCAAATCTCTGGCCCAGGCTGAAGCTGGAGGTCACCTCTGCATCCCACACTATGGTCCCTGGACCCTACCCCTCAGCAGCCAGAGGGGACAGATTGACTGAGGTTACTTACTCTGTTCAGACGGGTACTCTCGAGTGGGCAGGTAGACTGAAGGACGTCGGTTCTGTGGAAGAGTTGGAAAGAGGAGGGTT
This sequence comes from Arctocebus calabarensis, assembly GCA_963573935.1. Taxonomy (NCBI): domain Eukaryota; kingdom Metazoa; phylum Chordata; class Mammalia; order Primates; family Lorisidae; genus Arctocebus; species Arctocebus calabarensis. The sequence goes on from CAUYON010079120.1 coordinate 21,878, forward strand.
AGGAGAGAAGGCAGGCCTAGGGTCCCCCTACCCCTCAACTTAGCACCCAGCCTTGAATGCAGACCAGAAGACACACAAGGATATGGGGTAGAGCTGGACTAAAGGTTGGCCTCAGTTCCAGCCAAGACCCTAACTGGGGGATGCCCACCACTCCCAGCCACCCAATGGCTCCCCATTCCTCCCAGTTCCAGAACACACACTCACGGAGGCTTTGCACACGGAATCGGCATGAAATCGACTAAAATTGCTTTTGTTGTAGACAGGCAATCCTTTCAAAAAATCTGCCTAGAAGATATAGAAGATGGTAAGTGAGAAAGTAGGCAGCTTGCTGGGTCCTCCCTTGAGTACTTGTGGGGATGGGCTCCTGGGGCACTTCTAGTTTCTTTCTGCCTACTTTTCTTATGGGTCAAGTGTTCCAGAACACACATTGAGTTACCTGCTGCATGCACTCCCACGACCAGAAAAAAATAACCAACCTGGGATAAGTGCACATTCTTTGGAAGGGTTCATACCACAGCCCCATAAGTAGGCAAGAGGTAGGGAAACTAAGGCTTGAAGAGAACAGACCACTTTGTTAAAAGTCACACTGTAGGCTGGGCGCAATGGCTCACACATGTAATCCTAGCACTCTGGGAGGCTGAGGCACATGAATTGTGTGAGCTCAGGAGTTCGAGACCAGCCTGAGTATGAGTGAGACCCCATTTCTGCTAAACATAGAAAAAAAAAAAAAAAGCTGAGCAGGCTTGGCACCTGTGCTTCAAGTGGCTAAGGCACCAGCCATATACACCTGAGCTGGCAGGTTCGAATCCAGCCCAGGCCCACCAAACAACAATGATGGCTACAACCAAAAAATAGCTGGGCATTATGGCAGTGCCTGTGGTCCCAGCTACTTAAGAGGCAGAGGCAGGAGAATCGCTTGAGCTCAGGAGTTGGAGGTTGCTGTGAGCTGTGATGCCACAGCAATCTACCCAGGGCAACAACTTGAGGCTCTGTCTCAAAAAATAAAATAAAATAAAATAAAATAGCTAGGCATAGTGGTGGACGCCTGTAGTCCCAGCTACTTGGGAGGATGAGGCAAGAGGATGGCTTGAGCCCAAGAGACTGAGGTTGTTGTGAGCTATGATGATGCCACAGCACTGTACCCACGGTGACAAAAGTGAGACTGTCTCAAAAAAAGAAGTCTGCTGCAACAAGTAAGCAGCAGAGCAGAGAACTGGACATGGCCCTTCTAAGAGACCACAATGAAGGGGCAGCTGCAGTCCCTCTGGGGACTGCTGTTTAAAATGGTAACATATAGGCTTGGCGCCTGTGGCTCAACGGGCTAAGGCACCAGCCACGTACACCTGAGCTGGCGGGTTCGAATCCAGCCCCAGGACCCGCCAAACAACAATGACGGCTGCAACCAAAAAATGGCCAGGCGTTGTGGCGGGAGCCTGTAGTCCCAGCTACTTAAGAGGCAGGGGCAAGAGACTCGCTTGAGCCCAGGAATTGGAGGTTGCTATGAGCTGTGATGCCATGGCACTCTATCCAGGGTGACAGCTTGAGGCTCTGTCTCCAAAAAAATAAATAAATAAATAAAAAATAAAATCGTAACATATTAAACTCCTGGACGGGGCCTCCTGGCCTCCTTTTCCACAATCTACCTTTGACAGAGACCTAGGATGGAGAAAGACTCATCTATTCTAAGAAACTCCACTGGCCAGCTTGACAATAAATGCAGTCAGACAGGGAGGACAGGCCTAGTCTGTGGGAGCCTTGGCTAGGCAGAAACAACAGCTGAGGGTTCAACAAACTTCTGAGGTCGGGAAAAACTCAAAAATCCAAGTTTGAACATGTTCTTTCCAGGTTTTTAAAGCTAGCTCAGCTTTTTAGATAGTGTTGTATGAAGCAACCATGTCTGTGACCAAACAGCTTGGGAGCTGCTCCTGGGATTCCCACACCCCAAAGTCAGTCCCAAAGCCTGAGCCTGCCCTGTCAGTAAGGGGAGAATGTCCTGTCCAAGGTATGAAGTGTAGGCCCCTCATGCGGAGAGAGACAGAGCCTGAGAAGCAGGTTTTTCCTTCTTGGCCAGTGGCTTCTTGGAGTAGGGGGCTTAGCTGCCCATGTTTTGGGGTCCAAATGGCACCAGGTAGCCAACAACAACAGAATCCGTTCACCCTCCAAAAGCCCTTTTATTTTTTGAAACAGTCTTATTTTTGTTGCCCTAGATAGAGTGCATTGGCATTATAGCTCACAATGACCTCAAACTCCTGGCTCAGCTCAGTGATTTTCCCAGCTTAGCTTCCTGAGTAGTTAGGACTACAGGTACCCATAAAGACATCTGGCTAATTTTTCTATTAGAAGTCTCACTCTTGCTCAGATTGGTCTTGAACTTTTGAGCTCAAGTGATCCTCCTGCTTCAGCCTCCTAGAGTGCTAGGATTACAGTCACAAACCACCACACCTGGCCGCCAAGCCCTTTTTGACCTGCCGTCAGTCAGGCCTGGGGTGGGACAGCAGAAAGGGGTACATCTGGTGTAGGGTTTCCCCAAGCCCCATCTTGGACCAGGGGCTTCCTGAGCTCCATCTCACTATGCATGATCTCATAACCCAATCAGGCAGGAGGTGTCTCCCCGTCAAAGACAAGGAGACTGAGGCAGAGAGGTCACACAGTCCCAGCAAGAAAACAAGGGGGCCAATTTGAACCCAGGTGTGGCCAACCTCAAATGCCAAGATCCCTCCATTGTCAAACATGCCTAAAATCCAAGGGCTTAGAGCCCCTACAGGTTATAGGACAAGAAGGTGGACCCATCCTCATCCCTGAAGTCCAAGAGACCTACCCTAAGGGAGAATGCTCTTCAGACAATTTCCCACCACCCTTTGGGACAGGCAGGAGCAATTGTGTCCTCACTTCCACAAGGTCCAGTCCCTCTGCTGGCCCAGCCTGGGAAGCTGGAATGTGGCGGGGGGGGGGGGGCCTCCCCTTCCCATCTAGGAGGTGGCCCTCATGTCTGGCTGACCCACTGCCCTGGGGCCAGCTCATAAGCCCCTCAAACCTCCACACCTCTCTATCTTAGGACCCCAGCCTCAACTCAACCACAGACTATAGGACTAGCTTCAATCACTCAGCAAGGTTTTCTTAGCCCCCTACTATGTGGCAGGCCCCAGCCAGGTACCAGGGCTCTGGGTGACCCTCAACAGACCTGCTCCCACCCTCAGGGAGCCACAGGTGTGGATCAAGGAGCCACACAGCAAATGGGAAGTAGCTATGGGAATGGGGTAACTCTAGGGCACCATGTAAGGTCCAGGACATTGACAGCCAGAGGTCTGGCTTGCCCAGAGGCAGTGATGCAGGTGCTAAGATCTAAAGAGTGAAGAGAGGTCCCTGTCCCCTCCACTCCTAGGGGGGCTCCCACTGGTCTCCTGTCACACCCTCTGCCACCCTCCAGGAATGCCCTTTGTTTCTTTGTGTGGGAAACATCTACTAGATCCCCTCCCCCATCTCTTCACTCTCCAACACCTCAGGAAACTCTCCCAGAGCTTCACTCACACCCAGATGAGGTCAACTATTTACATGTCCACCTCCCTGGCTGGACTGGCACCTTCCTGCGGGCAGAAGGACTCAACCCTGGGCCTCTGGCAAGGCTCACATGGGGCTGGGCAGCTGAGTGGTGAGAGGTACAGAAACCCTAGACCTACTGCACCCAAAACTGTACATACCTCCCTGTGTGACCTGGGGTGAGTGACCTCCCAGCCTCTTGGCCTCCCCTGTGAAATGGCACATTCCAAGAGAGCCACCACCCAGAGCTGTTCTGAGTCTCAGCAAGACAACACAGGGAAAAATTTCCCACAGAGGGCAGCTATGATCATCAATACTTTTGTGCTGAATAAATGAATGAAGACAGAGTAGAGGCCACACTTTCTGTCAAGTTAAGCTGAAAATTAAGGCCTTAAGACACAGGAGGAAATCCTCACCTCTGCCAGGCAAATCAGCCACAGCAGGGTCCTAAAGCCATCTACTGCCTCAGCAAACACGCACTGAACACCTGTGTGCCAGTCCAACTGCTACCTGCACCAGCGACTCAACAAAGAGAGAAAAATAGAAACAGTGTGCCAAGAGAGGAGACAGAGACATGTGCATCTTCCAAGGTTAGGAAAGGCCTCATTCACAGGACGAAGAGCACTCCAGGCAGAAGGAGCAGCATGTGCAAAGGCCCTGGGATGGAGGAAGAATATGGCATGAGAATGAATGAAAACAAGGCCAGTGTGGCTGGACTTCACAGATGGAGGGGTAAAGAGAGGGCAGGTGAGGTCGCAGAGGTGAGCGGGGATTGGAGTGAGGAACTGGAGTTTCATCCCAGTTACAACAAGAAGCCCTGGAGTGTTTCAGAAGCTAGAAAGAGGTACAATCTGATCTATATGTTTAAAAACTCCTTCTAGAATTAGGTGAATTATGGATTGCCAAATAGGTGGGATCAAGGCAAAGAGACCAAGAAAAAAGCTGGGGCAGGCTCTGAAGCAGGGCACTGGGGAGGTCAGGGCAGTGGCAGTACAAGGACAAGAGTGAGAAGCCATGGATGGCTTCAGGTGTGCTCTGCAGAGCCAACAGCATCCTCTTAACGACTGGGTATGGAAGATGAAGTTGTAGCAACGAATCAAAGATAATGGGTGGTGCCCATAGCTCAGTGGGTAGGGTGCCAGCTACATATACCAGAGCTGGTGGGTTTGAACCCGGCCCAGGCCTGCTAAAACAATGACAACTGCAACAAAGATAAAACCCAAGCTTGGTGACTTGCACCTTCTCATTTTCTTCTGACAGTTCTTCCTTTGCCCATTCCCACCACATTCCAAGGACTGTGGATGTGGGCTGGGCCTCTGGGCCAAAGAGCAATGGGCTCTTCACTTACCTTAACCAGACCTCCGATCACCCCTGACAGCCCTGAGGATCCCAGGATCCCAAATATGGGGGGCTGGAGAAAGGCTTTAGCTCAACTCTTAAGCTGGGTCACTGCCCACTTTACAGGTAGGGAGATGGATTCCCAAAGCATAAGACCCATAATCTCAGCACGAGCGAGTGGCCCAGAGGGAATTTTTAACCTCTCATAAACCAGTTTCAGATTATTCCCACCTCAAGATGAAAAGACAGCTAGGAGAGGATGTCACCAACCCGGAGTCACACAGCTCATCTGTTAAGCATTCACTGGCCCAAGCCTTTTGCGACATCAGTTCCCCAAACTGTCACAACCCTGTAAGGTTCGAACTATCACTACCCTCATTTACCAGGGACAGGCCCTGGGGATCAGAGAGATGGAATTGTTCACCCTTAAGGACAGGTGGGGCCCCAGAATGGAGGGGGGTGGGGTCAGAGCCCTGGGGGACCAGGGCAGTCGGCGATGTCGCACTTCCTTTGGCGACAAAGCCCAGCATGTCGAAGTGTCAAGCTCCCTCTCCTCCCCCGACCCCAGCCTGGCCTCCCAAACTCTCCTGAACTGAAGAAGCCCAGGTCCGGCGCACTGAAACGAAGCCATATCTGGGAAGTCTCGGGGGACTCCATCCCCACCCAAGGCAATTTCCGGGGGGAGCCACGACCCGGAAATGAATGAGTTGTCAAGGCCTGGAATCCTAGATGAGGTCAGGGGTTGGGAGAAGGGGCTGGGGCGGGGTCAGCAGGGTCACGCAGGGTCTGGGGGTGGAAGGTCACAGGTCAGAGTGAGGGGCGGGGCCGGGTCTGAAGGGGCCGCGCAGGGTGCTGAAGGGCCTCGGGGTATACTAGAGGTGGGTGGACCCTCGGCGCCATTTTGTCAGCGGAGAGAGTACGGGCCTGGCGCCACCCTCACCATCTTCTGTTTCCTCCGTCGCCGCCTCAGCCACCGCCTCAGCCGCCGCCGCCGCCGCCGCCACCACAGCCTCCTTAGTCGCCGCCGCACAGTAACTTCCAGCCACAGCACAGCCCACACTGATGGCACCACTGCCCCTCCGTCATTGGCCCGCATCCTAGCTCCGCCCCATAATGTGGCTGCTCTGCACACTCCCATTGGGCACATCTGACTAACTCACACGTCCATTGGTCGCCACGCCTCCGCCCTTCGTAGTCAAGTCCGGTTGAGAGAGCAAAACCCCGCCTGATGCTTGGAAGGGCTGGGAAGTGAGATCCGGCAGTGGGCCGAGGCCACGCTTGAGAAATCTTCCTGGGAGTTGTAGTTCACCACTCCGCGAGGTTCCACAGAATTCTACTTTTTCTAGTGTTTATTAAGTTTTTAGACCCTATCTCTTGAGGCTGTCACAAAAGCTGCAGAAGTCGGGGACTGCTCCTCCTTGAGGTACTAATCTTGAATTTAGCATACTAGACATCTCCAGCTCCAGCTCCATACGCCCCTTGAATTAACTTTGAACTGACAACTCAGACCCACTCGATTGAACATTTCTGTGGCTCCCTAATGCCCTAAGGATCCGGTCCCACTTCTTCGGCCCCAATTACAGGCCCTGCTGGCCTCCCTTGCCCACCCTGTGTCCTTATTCATACCCACTCCATCCTCCTGGGCTCTCCCAGACTCCATCAGTTTCTCCAGGAAGCTTTTTATTCTGATTGCTTCTTCCCAAAACCAAGTGAGGCACCTCCTTTGGGCTTCTACAGCCCCCACAATTTCCCTCCCAGCCCTGACATCCAACCCCACCGCCATGACCCAACTGCCCAGGTACATTATACTCCCCTTGTTAGACTGACAGCCCCTCCAGGCTAAGGACAGGGCACTCAGTACATTTCAAGTGCTCAATAAGTTGCTAAGTGGAAACTATGTATTTTTATTGCCCCAACAATAACAAAACAAATAGAAACGAACATTTCATTTTATAGGAGCCAAATGAGTCTCAGAGGGCTAAAGCCTTGCCTAAGGTCACACAGCCCATCCCAAGGGGCAAGTGGAGAATTTGAAACCCCCCAACTTTCCACCAGCTTTCCCAGAACTGTAAAAGTTAATAGCATATATAAGACACATGGAAAATGTCACATGTATTAGACATTTAATATTTCAAAATTATTGATAATTCTTTGGGGGGGTGGTAAGTTTTCTGACTGTTTTAAAGAGTCCTTATCTTGACGAGATACATTCCGAAATATTTACAGAAGAAATAACCTAATGCCTGAGATCAGCTTCAAAATAACCAGGATGGGACATGACAAGTTGCGGGTAGTTAGTAGAGCTGCGTACTGGGTAGACGGGGTTCCTCGTACTACTCTGTGGTCTGTTGTTTATGTTCAAAATTCTTCCTAACTGAAAAAAGTGTAAAAAGGAACTTGGGAAGGTCTGATTTCCACTCCCATCCAAACTTCTCCTCCTGGGGGAAACCCCACAATTTGGAGAGCACTTACGTCCGCGTCTTTACTGCTCTAGCTTCCTGCAAAAACAGCATCAAGCAAGGTAGAGGAAAGGAAAATTCTTTAATGGGGTCCCGCCGGCACCGTCGGGCTCCTCAATGGCTCAGCGACTTGCGGCCCTGAGCATGCGGGAAGGATGACCTGTACGCCAGAAGGCGTGCTCCAGCGCCGAATCCAGCCGTGCTTGTGCTTGCGTTTGATGTTGCTGGGCTGATACTCGTTTCCGCGTGCCTTGCCCCGCGCCTGCTGCAGGGTGGGAAGGCCCCAAACGTCCGGGAGCCCTAGCCAGGAGCAGGGTTGGAGCCACCTGCCACCCAGCAGCGCCGCGGACCTACCCGCAGGACCCAAGGATCCGACCCTTTCCCCATATTCTTATGCTATAATTGGGTTATTGCCTTCATATGAAAGCTATAAATTAGCTTCATAGTAGGGCTGAGTACATTGGATACTTTTTCTTTCATTCTTGAGATACTTTTTTAAGAAGTATATGTCCCAGCTCCATCCATGTAAACATGAAAGAGGTAAAGTCTTCTGCTTGGTTTATCGAAGATTAGATAGCTATTAAGTTGTTGGTTTCATTTCCAGGTTTTCTATAAGATTCCAAGTATCTATGTCTCTATTTTTGAGCCAGTCCCATGCTGTCTTGACCACTATGGCCTTGTAATACAGCCTAAAATCTGGAATAGTGATACCCCTGGCTTTGTTTTTATTACTAAGAACTGCCTTAGCTATATGGGGTTTTTGATGTTTTTTTTTTTTTGAAGATACCATCCCAGAGCCTTTCATGCTCTTATAGTAGTCCTTCTGCTAAGGTTGCATCTCAACTCAAGGTGGGGTATGCTGTGCTTGGTGTCTCTGAGTCCAGGAGCCCACTAGTATAATTTCCTAGGGAGTAGACCTCAAGTTTAGGGTTAGGTAGGCATAGTCAATTTTTTGGAAGGGGTAGAGGTAAAAAATGGTATCCTAATTTTTCTTTTTATAAACATCTAATTGATCCTTTTGCTTTTATTCTTGCATTTGGTGCTTCTGGCTTCTGAGCCCCTCAGGGTTTCTATGAATAAATTGCTTCTCATTGTCATATCCCCTTGTTACTCTTCATTTCCACTCTCATGCTCTGCTAAGTCAGTTGCTATTCATCTAATCACTTTCCCAATTTTTCTCGTCACTTATCCGTTTTCATCCCTTTCACTTTCTTTGCTTTTATGGATGTGTGACATCTGTATTGTTTTTATGAAGACAATTTTATGCCCAACATTTTTAAATGGATAAAAAAAATTAGGGAGTGTTCTGTCTAGCCCACCTATGCAGGTTATTTCTTCCTCTGGCTATTTTTCCAATTAAAGAAAGGTTAACTTGTAGAATTAAACATAATGCAAATATTTCCAGGCTATGTCTATGCAAATTATTCCTGACCAAGGCAATGCAAATAGGTTTTGTCCAGTAGGTAATATAAATCTCTGCAGGTCAAATCCTCATTTGAATCAGTAGTAACATCTTACTGGTTCCTTCTTTAATTAACGAGTTAATTTAAAATCTTTGACAAGTTGTCATTTTATATTTATATGAGTTGTGGTATTATCTTTTGTAAAAAATTGTCTTTTAACAGTTTCAGAGTTCTTGTTAAGCTACACAATAAATTCACTTGGCAGAACCAGGTAAACTATGTACCCAGAGAAACATACTTCACGAACAGCTTAAGCCAAGATGCATTTTATTCTTGGCTTCTGCAGGTGAATACCTAGTGGCAATAGAAATTTAATATTGCCAACTCTATATTCTCTGAGCTTCCCCTACCTCAGCTAATTTTGTGTTTTGTTTGGTTTTAGATTCATTTACAGTCAATAGGTTATACTTCTTGGGTAATAACAATGACTGGGGATTAGGCTTTAAGGTTTGACCGTTTGGTGATCTATTCTCTGTTGGTTGAGGGATGACAGAGAATCTGGGTTGTTTGCTTTCATGTTTGTCTATTTTGAATGCAAATCGATTGAAAATTCCATGTTTACTAGAAAGAATATTTATTTTCCATCTAGAATGGTGAGTGCTTTAAAAAATTTCTCTTTCTCGTTTCACTTGACTTGTGGCTCAGGTTGTAGAATTAAATCTTTCAGCACTCTGTAATTTGGAAGAGTCTTTACTTCTCAATGTGTGTGTATATTTTCCTATTTCTGGAGGGCGTAAATAAATTAGATTACAAAGTCATTTACATTAAAGGAGCTTTGCTCTTATTGATTTATAGAATAAATAAGTGCCTATATAAAATCCCTAAAACATAAGGTAATTAAATTTCTACTATTTTAACATGCTATAAAAATGTGCTAAAAATGGTTCCTCCTAAAGCTAATTCAAAAACCTTTTAAGAATCTGAATTCAGGCTCGGCGCCTGTGGCTCAAGCAGCTAAGGTGCCAGCCACATACACCTGAGCTGGCAGGTTTGAATCCAGCCTGGGCCTGCCAAACAAGAATGCTGGCTGCAACCAAAAAAAATAGCTGGGCATTCTGGTGGGCGCCTGTAGTCCCAGCTACTTGGGAGGCGGAGGCAGGAGACTCACTTGAGCTCAGGAGTTGGAGGTTGCTGTGAGCTGTGATGCCACAGCACTCTACCCAGGGTGACAGCTTGAGGCTCTGTCTCAAAAAAAAAAAAAGATT
>CAUYON010079122.1:0-62708 GCA_963573935.1 Arctocebus calabarensis
CAGCTACTAGGGAGGCCGAGGCAAGAGAATCGCTTAAGCCCAAGAGCTGGAGGTTGCTGTGAGCAGTGTGACGCCACGGCACTCTACCCAGGGCGATAAAGTGAGACTCTGTCTCTACAAAAAAAAAAAAAAAAAAAAAAAGAACTCCAAGTAACCATCATCTCAGGCTCTTACAACTATATCTCTAAATCTCCATCATATCACTCTAATTGCTCCAGACCTGATCATGCCATTTCCAGGTTTAAACTCTTACGGCCTTGCCGCTGGTCTCAGACCTCTGATTAATGAGGTCTCAGCTTGTCTCTCCAGTCTTATCTACGTGCACTCAGTATAGATTAAATTGCTTTCCATTTGCCATATTGCCATGTCCCTCTCACTTTTAGGGTTTACACATGATATTCCCTCTGCTTGAATAATATCCTCACCTTACTCCTCTTTGCCCATTTACCTCTCACAAATCCTGTAGGGCTAACATGTCACTTCCAGCAGGAAGCTTTCCTTGACCTTCAAAATCATCACCTTGACAATAGCCACCTCCTTTCCCTAGCGTTCCTCTTATCGTATCATATGGTAATTGCCAGTTTAATAGCCTACTCAGTACTTAAGAATTAGCATTCTGTACTTCTCACTGTGAACTCCGGCATGGTTGATAAGATAAGGGTGAGAACTTTGGAAACATTGAGTGCACAAGGAAGAGTGTTTAGTTCTTTGCATATGAGTAAACTGAAAGTAATGGTTATTATTACATGTTGCCATGGGGAAATTGTCTAGGTAAGAATTTCCAACAGAGGCTAGCTGGCAATATATTACCTGCCTTTCTTGTTTGGAATAATAATACCCATTGGAATACACAAGAAGTCAAAATCCAACCCCATTATGCTCACCCACTACAGTATCATATGCCTGTAAAAAGAACACACAGTCACACATACACAATTAAAATGACATGGAATAAGTGAAAAACTCAGAACCTGACAGCATGCTTATCACCTTCCTAGTTATCTGTTGAACTGTTCACTAGAAAGCCTTTCCTGGATCCTCTGGCAACAAAAATAATTCTAATTATAGAACACTTCGCCCTTTATGGTATTGTGTTACTGAGTGCTCTCTCCTACCTCTCTCTTCTCTTTTCTTTCTCTTTTCCCTCTGTCATGGATTATTAACGATGGCCGGCTGTGATTTATTAGGTATCTTGTGCAGTGTTTCTTAAGTGTATGGTTGACATCAGCTAATTGCCAATGCCATCACCCTGCCATCATCCCTGTCACACACTTTTCCATTGAACACTTGCTGTCTTCCCCAACGTCCATCGATCACCAATCTTCTAAAGACCAAACAAACACAGAGCTATCATACTATTCTCTATTTATAGCACTGCTTTGATTCAGCCATAAAGTCTGACGGTTGCTTTTAAGGAAGCTCAGGTTCATTCTATGTTGTCATGCATGTATCTTTCAATAGTTTCTTAAAATCTGTATGTTAAACACTTTGATGAAAATATTTCAGATTGTAAATGAAATCAGTATATTGTAGCCCATGATCGCATTAATGTACACAGCTATGATTTAATTAAAAAAAAAGATAAACCAACCAACAAACAAACAAACTAGCTCCCTTAACATACCAATTACCAGACTGAAAAGATCATTCACTCTGACTTGAAAAATGAGGAGTCACTTGATTTATAGTTTGTACCTTACTCTTTTTTTATCAAGATAGAGTCTCTCACTATGTCACCCTTGGTAGAGTGCTGTGGCATCACAGCTCACAGCAACCTCGAACTCTTGGGCTTAAGTGATTCTCTTACCTCAGCCTCACAAGTAGCTGGGACTACAGCCGCCCTCCACAATGCCTGGCTATTTTATTGTTGCAGTTGTCATTGTTGTTTGGCAGGTCCAGGCTGGATTCAAACCCACCAGCTCCAGTGTATGTGGCTGGTGCCCTAGCCACTGAGCTACAGGCGCCGAGCCTGTACCTTACATTTACAGTCTATGTATCTCAAACACATGTCTACTGTTTACCCAGTGTTCTATCCTCTGACACTTCCAAATATCTACAGGAAATCAGTTCATCATGATGAACCTGAAGAGCCTATAAGGCCTTCAATGTTACAGTATGGTCCATGTAGTTTTAGTATTGAGAGGATTTAATTGAAAATGTAAAGTACATGTTGTATAAGTGTTCTGGGTGAGTATCTATTTTTATTTTTAAATGTTAATTGTCATTAGGCTCTTTTTTTTCCACAGTGTGAAAAAAGTTACACACTCTAGGCTTTTGCGTATGTTTTTGTTTGTTTGTTTGTTTGTTTTCGAGATAGAGCCTCATTTTGTCACCGTTGCTAGAGTGCTATGCTGTCACAGCTCACCGCAACCTCAAACTGTTGGGCTCAAGTGATTCTCTTGCCTCAACCTCCCAAGTGGCTGGGATGAGAGGCGCCCGCCACAATGCCCAGCTATTTTTAGAGATGCGGTCTTGCTTTTGCTCAGACTGGTCTTAAAACTGTGAGCTCAGGCAATCCACCCACCTCGGCCTCCTAGAGTGCTAGGATTACAGGTGTGAGCCACCACGCCTGGCCTCTGCATATCTTTTTTTTGTAGATAAGATCTCCCTGTTGCCCTAGAGTGATGCAGTGGTGTCATCACAGCTCATTGTGACCTGAACTCCTGGGCTCAAGTGATCCCCTTCCGATAGCCTTCCCATGAGCTAAGACTACAGGAACACAACAGCATGCCCAGACAAAATTTTAAAATTCTTTTTTATAGGCTCGGCGCCTGTGGCTCAACAGGCTAAGGCGCCAGCCACATACACCTGAGCTCGCGGGTTCGAATCCAGCCTGGACCTGCCAAACAACAATGGTGGCTGCAACCAAAAAATGGCCAGGCGTTGTAGCAGGCGCCTGTAGTCCCAGCTACTTGGGAGGCAGAGGCAGGAGGCTCGCTTGAGCCCAGGAATTGGAGGTTGCTGTGAGCTGTGATGCCATGGCACTCTACCTAGGGTGACAGCTCGAGAGTCTGTCTCAAAAAAAAAAAATTCATTTTTATAGAAAAAGGGCCTGGCTATTGCTCAGGCTGGTCTCTAACTCCTGGTCTCAAGCAATCCTTGCACCTGGGCTTCCCAGAGTCTTAGGATTAGTGTGAGCCATGGCACCTGGCCAACATCACCTATTTCTTATTTGGATGTTTGGGGGTTTTTTGGTATGGGAATAAGTGGGTTATTTCAGAATCTAGAAAAAAATGTATGATACATAGTTATCAAAGTTATTATCCCTGTGGAGAATCTGATATTGAATTTTCCACTAAGTTCTCTTTAGGTGTGTAGTTCAATGGCAAGAAATGTGAACATTATTTTTAGACGAGCCACCTAGCCCACTTACATACTCTGGTGGTCAGTCTCAGTCTCTTCTTTCTTACTTCAGAGGAATTGAGGTTCAAATTGTTCATGATCCTATAGGAGCAGAACATGAAACTTGGCCTTGAATGTTTGGGTTTCTTAATCGGTGCTTGTTTTGTTGGCCCCCTCTAAATCTATTTTATTATTATTATTAATTAACATACCTATCACCACTCATGCTATACATTAGATCCTCAAATCCTTGTTTACTTTAAGCTGAAAGTTTGTATGCCTTGACCAACACCTCCCTCTTTTCCCTGATCCCAGCCCCTGGCACCTACCATTCTACTCTGCTTCTGTAAGTTCAACTTTTCTAGATTCCACATATAAGTGAGATCTTACGGAATTTGTCTTTCTGTCTCTGGCTTATTTACTTAGCATAATGCCTCCAGATTTATCCATGTTGTTGCGAATGATTTTGAGGGCCCAGAAAAATCACTTGCAACAACAAAGGGACAAAAAAGGTAGAGGAGGGGCAATTTCACTCTTCTGGAACTGGGGTATCCATCATTTTCTGCCTTTGGACATCAGAACTCTAGGTTCTTGGGCTTTTGGTGTCTGGGGCTTATACCAGTGGGCCTCCTGGTTCTCAGGCCTTCAGCCTTTACTTGGCTCTTCAGGTTCTCAGGTCTTCAGACTTGGGCTGATTTATCCTACTACTCCCTGCTTCTCCAGTTTGAAGAAGGCATTTTGGGGGACTTTCCACCCTCCATAATGACATGAGCCAATTCCCATAATAAATCCCCTTTTATGTCTGTCTGTATGTATGTAGGTATGTATGTATGTATGTATCTATCTATCTATCTAATATCCTATTCTTTCTGTTTCTCTGGAGAACACCAATGCAAAACATTTTGCACTAAACAGAAGTTTGAAAATTAAAGAATAAGTGGAACAATACTAAATCACTTATAATCTTTCTTGATTTCCAGAAATAACCACCATCAACATTTTGGATTGTGTCTTTCTAATGCTCTATTATGCATCTCTACAACACTCCATATTTCCCACCTTGTGATAGTCATCAACCTTGCAATATTAGTTTAATGTTTGTTTCTCCTTAGAAACTACAATGTTTGGGGAGCAGGACTGTCCAGAGTATTGAGTATAATGTCTTGTTCACAGCATCCATCCAACAAATATTGGCCATAGATAGCTGCTTACTATGCATTTAAATATATTTATATACATATATGTTTGTTTCCAAAAAACAGTGCTATATAGGACATGTGGCATGCATTTTCAAATACAAATATCCTTTTATGCACAATTTAAAATGTTAATATTATCTCTTGTCATATAGTGCTTGATACCTTAACTTCTACTTTGAAAAAATATAATTAATAATCCTCAAAGAGATACCTCACAACATAGTACATATTCCAAGCCAGATGACACTCACATAGCAAAAATATCAAGACAGCCAAGTGTGGATATGTAGCAGAAAACACTTATCTAAATAATGAAAATGCTGTAGTGGTGTTTCCAGATTTATTGAAAAGTAACACATCTTTGCAATGTGTGGGACAATTTCTCCCTAGAAAAGTGGTTGAATCTCATGTTCCCATGAGAATAACCTCATCTCTCTCTCTCTCTCTCTTTTTTTAAAGGAGGTAGGGAACTAAAATAGAACAAAGCATGACTAACCTATCAAAAGGATATGGAATCACCTAAGAAATGTTAAAACCAGTGCATAATTGTGATGGGAACAAAGTTTTAATATGAAAAAATAGACTCTCTCATTCCATGCCTGGTAATTATATATTTCTCAGAAGATCCAGAAGAAAGATAAAAGTAAAATGTTAAATTGGATGCATTGTATCCACTCTAACTTCCCCTAAGATTACCAAGCACTTCATCACCAAATATAATCATCTCTTTTCAACCCTCTTCTTCAATGACCTCTTTTTGAAAATTAGAATATATAAAGCACTATTGCAGGCATACTTTGATTCCTATCACCTTCTTCACTTTTAATACTTTGTGTTGGTTGGTCTCTTACCTATCTGGCCTTATTTTCCTGTCTTTTTGATGGACTAGGTTTCCTTTCTGTGAATATTCGTGGTCTTCCATTTTCACAAGCCAAATGAGCTCTCTTCAGGCAGTCTCATAAACATAGATAGCTTCAGCTATAGCAACCTCCAGAGTCATATTTGTAATGTCTGGTCCATTTTTCATTCTCGGAAATTTTTGACACATAACTCATCCTTCCTCTCATCCAAGCTAGGCTTTCAACTGAGGTGATTCAATATCCTGGGTGGTCTATCTGACACATCTCCATGACCTTCATTATCCCACGTCAGCCACTCACTTCCATAGTCATTCCTTGGAACTTATAATCAATTTCAAGGTGACGAATTTAAGTATTCTGTGCTGTGATCCAAGCTTCCTCTTTTTCCAGTTTCTTCTTGAACTCTACTCTCACCCCAATTTCTTAAACCCCTTAACCTTTTATGGCTCTCCAGACAACCCTTTGATTTCACTTCCTTTCTTATAGTTTTCTTGGTAAAGTAGGAAAAACAACTATAGCTTAGTTTCTATAATCTAACACTTTAATATTCTCTTCACAAAATCCTAAATTCCTTTGCAAAATTGTTCTTCTGTCCTACCTCCTAGAATGTTACTAACCCTGAAGGAATCTATTTTCCTGCCTTTACCAAACCCACTCAGGCCCTGATATTCAGCTAAAGAAAATCCTATACCAAGCAGGTTAATTTTTCCATACATTCATGACCATTAACCTTAACTCTCACATGTCAAAAAAGATGTCTGTGATACTTAGCCACATCTTCAATTCTTCACTATGATCATTCAAACTATTTCCCATTATGCTGGAAATCAGACACCCTATCTTCTACCTCCAAATTCTTAGTCGCTCTCAGAGAATTTCCTACTTTGCCAAGAAGACAGTGACTTCAAAAGGCAATTTCCTGTTGTCATCTCATGACCAACAAACTTACATCTGCACCAGCTCTTTCCTCCTTTTATCCCATTACAATCCATTTAACAAATATTAACTGAGTGCCTAGTATGTGCTGGGCACAGTGCTAGGTGCTGGGAATGCAAAGAGATGAAGATAAATACAACCCCTTACCTCGTAGAGCTTATAGTTTGGCAGAGAAGAGATCCCTTAAATTACTAAGCTTAGTACAATGAACTGAAATTTGGGTGGTAGAAGGAGCTAAAGTCCACGACAAGGATTTTTATTTCTTTATTTTTTGATTTCTTTTTTTGAGACACAGTCTCATTCTATCACCCTAGGTAGAGCGCTGTGGCATCACGGCTCACAGCAACCTCAAACTCTTGGGCCAATTCTCTTGCCTCAGCCTCCCAAGTAGCTGGGACTACAGGCGCCCGCCACAACACCCAGCTATTTTTTTTTTTTTTTTTTGTAGTTCTCATTATTGTTTAGCAGGCCTGGGCTGGGTTTGGACCAGCCAGCCTCAGTGTATGTGGCCAATGCTCTACCCACTGAGCTGTGGGTGCTGAGTCAAGAATTTTTCTTCTTAATATGACACTATGCCAAAAGGTTCTCTATGGACTAGAAAGTGTTAATGCACCTCTCTAAGTATTCAGCACAAAGTAAGATCCAGGAAGTTGAAATGGCCTTCAGAATTGAATAGATGCCTGAGTAAAATCCAATTAGTGGCAGCCTCTTCCAGAGTTGCAACTAAGAACCCCTTTCTTTTAGAGTAGTCCTTAGTCTAAATCATATCTTTCTGTTAGAAATTCAGGACTCTCCATGACAGATCCAGCTTAGTTTAGGACTCTTGGGACTTTAGCACCTCAGCACCTCAGCACATTACCAATGGAAGAGACTTTCACTTAGAAGACTCACTGAAATGAATGAATTGATGAAAAAATAGTAATATGGCAAAGAAGGAAGGCTGAGCATCAGACATTTTGAAAAGTTACATTTTGTTCAAAATACTAGGAATAGGAATAATAATAATAGTAATAGGAAAAGTAAAATAATAGTTGCTATAAGGTAAGGCAAATATTAATACACAGCACTTAGAGTCTACTGAAATTGACACCAAAGAATGATATCAGAAAAAATGTCTCAGCTCAGGCTGAGACATTAGTTATATTATAACTAATGCCCCAAACTGAGTAGCTCTTAAACAGCAAACATTTCTTTCTCATCGTTCTGAGGTTAGAAAACTGAGATCAGGGTACCAGAATGGCCGGGTTCTTGGTGAGGGCCTTGGCGCATGGACACACAGAAAGAGATCTAATGTCTCTTTCTCTCTTTATAAGGGTATTGCTTTTATCACGAGGGTTGCCCTCTCACGATCTTTTCTAAACCCAATTACCTCCCAAAGGCCCCACCTCCAAATGCCATCACACAGGGGATTAGGACTTCACCACAGGAATTTGGGGGAAAGGGGAGACACGACGATCCAGTCAATAGCAAATACCAACATCATTGGCAGAGGTGAATGTCTCCTTAGTCATAAGTGGTTACACACTAAATAATGCTGGTTTTCTTTATAAAGAAAAAAGTGGGTCAACCAAAGAGGAGCCATCAGCACGAAGGCCTAGAAAAAAGATGTCAGAGAGAAAACTTGGCAATGCTCCCTCGGTATGACCGGTGGAGGTGAGATGTTTGTGTCCTAAGAATCCTGCGGCAAGGGTCCCTTCGCTGGAGGCTTAAAAATCGGGTTGTTACAGGAAGATTCATCAGGCCTTTCAACATTAGAGGTCTCCCTCTGAACTGTCACCACCCTTTCTCTCATTCCATGTTCACTAAATAGCTTCTGATTGTAATATGCTTTCCCACGCAGATTTCCTACAGGGAAAGAATGTGCTGCCCTTGCAGACTTGAACAGTCCGCAGGACAGCTATGTTTCTCTGCCCAGCTAGCTGTCATTCTCATTTATACAAGCTGTCTTTTATGAGTTCCTCTGGCGTATGTTGGCTATCTAGAGGCTAAATATAGTCTAGGAAGGTGAAGCAAATAGGGCGAACTTCTCTGGCTATTTTACTCTTTTATAGAATGTGGTCCCTTGTTCATAGTCTTGCTTTTCCTTTGGGCCCCTGCTCACATCTCCCCCCCCCCCCCCGCCACCCTCATGGATGATTTACACATTCATGTGGCTGTCCCATCCAGCATGCCAGCCTCTCAGCTCTCTCAAGCACGCATTCCATTAGCTTTCCCTTCCCACCTCAGCCACCTGCTCCCACGACTGTGCCCTAGATCTTGTCACCACCTGCAAGTGTTTACATCCCCAATCGTGAACTCTGGTGTCTTCCTCCCTCACAACACTCTTTCCTCTTTCTCGCTAGCTTGTTTTCTCCTTGTGTATCAACTGCTTCTTATGTTTTTTTAAGGGATCAGCAATGCAGGGTTGTTTCACAGATTTCCTATTGCTATTTTCTAAAGATTTTTTTGCACATTTGCCTTTATACTTCGTTGTTGTAAAATACGGCTAACATAACATTTGCCATTTTAATAGTTCGGTGGCATTAAGGATCTTCACATTGTCATGCAACGAGCCAGAACTCTTCGTTTTGCAAAACTGAACTTTACAAGTGAAACTCCTCAGTCCTCCTCCCCATCACCTGGCAACCACCGTACTACTCTCTGTCTCTGAATTTGACTAGTCTAGGGACCGCTACAAGTGGAATCATATAGTATTTGTTATTTTATGCCTGGCTTCTTTCAATCAGCACAATGTTCTCAAGGTCCATCTATGTTACAGCATGGGTCAGGATTTTCTTTCTGGTAAAGGATGAATAATATTCCACAGTGGGTATGTGCCATATTCTGTTGATTCATTCATTTCTTGATGGACACTTGGGTTGCTTCCACCTTTTGGCTATTGTCAATAATGCTGCTGTAAACCCAGGCGTACTCATTCATCTTCCTTACTGCCAACCTGAGAGGCTCTATAAGTTATTCAATTATGAAACAAGCCAGCACTAAAATATTCCTAAATATTTGCCATTTATTTTCCATCTTTGCTTTTCCTGCAAATGGTAGAAATAGTTCAGACCTAACGTGTGATGGTGCTTTTGACTAAGCTATTCATCCTTATAAAATGCTGTTCCTTGATTGAGTGTGCTATTAATGGATACGAGTACCCTGTTAATGTTGGCTGACTGACATATGTTTCTTAAACATCCAGACGTATGTGAGGTACCACCTTAAGAAGACTCAGACTCGGGAGGCTGAGGCAGGAGAATCGCTTGAGCCCAGGAGTTGGAGGTTGCTGTGAGCTGTGTGATGCCACAACACTCTACCGAGGGTGATACAGTGATACTCTGTCTCTACAAAAAAAAATTAAAAAAAAAAAAGACTCAGACTATCAATGTGGCTTTCAAATATAGTTTTTTCAAAGGGATTTCTAATTAATTACATGAGTAGCGCTCCTCTTTTCAGGCACATGTAGGAATTTACTGTTCTGCTCTCCCTGCATTTAGGAGAGGCCATGAGACTAGTTGTGGTTGTAAGAAATGTGTATGTGTGTGTGTGTGTGTGTGTGTGTGTGTGTGTCTTCCAGGCAGACGCAGTGTGGGTCTACTTCTATGCCAAAGCTCTCTCTTCCTCTGCTGCTTCAACAGAGGAGGCCATTTGTTCCAGATGGCACAGCAATGGGATGGTGGAACCCCGAACAAATGATCGCCGAGTAGCCACATGGAAGGCATTTGCCCTGGACATTTGCCCAGAACTGCAACAGACATTTTGTAAATAAGAAATAAATGACTGAGATTTGTGGGCTTATCAGCAACACAACCTGCCTATCTTGACTGATCCAATAGTGAACTTTAAGTAAATTGTGGATTGATAATACATTTATTAGCCATGTACCTATGAAAATGAATAAAGCTGGTAGAGAAAAGTCCCCCAAATATATTAATTTAAAAAAATAGTGTTCGGAATAGGGTGTATGGTATATTATCATTTATGTAAAATACAAATACTTAAATACATACGGAATATCTGTCTAGATACTCAAAAACCTGGTAAAAGTGGTTGTCTCTGGGAAAGGGAAAGACTACACAGGCATGAGTAGGAGGTATTTTTTCACCATTTGATTTTTTTTAACCATGTGCATGAATTATCTGAAAAAATACATATATGTGTGTGTATATATACTTATTTAAAGCAACAATGAAAGCCTAACTAGCAGTAATGAAAGCCCAAACTAGGGTGGCGCCTGTGGCTTAGCACGTAGGGCGCTGGCCCCATATACTAAGGGTGGCAGGTTCAAACCCGGCCTCAGCCAAACTACAGAAAAAAAAAAAAATAGCCAGGCGTTGTGGCAGGTGCCTGTAGTTCCAGCTACTCTGGAGGCTGAGGCAAGAGAATCGCCTAAGCCCAGGAGTTGGAGATTCCTGTGAGCTGTGTGATGCCACAGCCTCTACTGAGGAGATAATGTGAGACTCTGTCTCTACAAAAAAAAAAGAAAAAGTCCAGACTAATCCAGTTGTCAGAAGATCAGAAAAAAAAAAGAATAAAACTGAGAAGTCATAAAGAAGGCATATAGAGGAGATAAAACAGTTTGTAAGTTTTTAAAATATGGGGAAGGAAGAAGTCAAAGATGAAAATAATGTAAGTCCCATGAAGGCAGGAATTATTCTCTTTTGTTCATTGATAGTAAGTATTAACTGGTTAAATATTAAGAATATCAGTCCTTGTTAAGTTGGAAAAACATTTTTGTCTTTTGCAATTAGTGTGTTTAGAAAAAGGTAATGTCTTTTTTGTATTCAATGAGATTTCAAAAAAATAATTTGGGGGGACATACATTGTACCTTCATCTTCAGATCAACTATTTAATATGTATTTTTTAAATGATGAAATCCGACCAGGGAAATATCGAATCAGACGTAATGATTTGGAGCTTAAGAAGTATTACATGGTTAGAACTTAAAGATTTTTATTTACTGATATCTACCTAGAAAAGTGTAAGCAGTTTTAGAATTCAAAAGCCATGTTAAGGCTGGGGTAGATGGCCCCTACTTGTAATCCTAGCACACTGGGAGGCCAAGCTGGGAGGATCCCTCGAGCTTAGGAGCTCAGAAACAGCCTCAACCAGAGAGAGACTCCCATCTCTACTAAAAAGAAAGAAAGAAAGAAAGAAAAAGAAAGAAAGAAAGAAAGAAAGAAAGAAAGAAAGAAAGAAAGAAAGAAAGAAAGAAAGACGGAAGGAAGGAAGGAAGGAAGGAAGGAAGGAAGGAAGGAAGGAAGGAAGGAAGGAAAGAAAGAAAGAAAAACAATGTAGCCAGGTGTTGAGGCAGGCGCTGCTAGTCCTTGCTACTTGGGAGGCTGAGGGAAGAGGACCACTTGAAAGCAGGAGTTAGAGGTTGCTGTGAGCTAGGCAACTGTAGCCTGGGCAACGGAGCAATGAGTGAGATTCTGTCTAAAAAAAAAAAAGAAAATGCCTTAAAAATCACATTAAGGCAATAATTTTGGCTTTCAGGCATGATACGTGTGTAGCATTTATATAAACTTATTCCTAGATTTTGTTTTAAAGAATCCATAAAAATAGTATTCAATTGTTTCAAGTTACTATATATTTTTGCCTAACAGAGCTAAAGTTTGATTCCTTCCTCTTTTGCTTTGGTGGAATTTTGCATTGACATAAATAGCACTGCCCACGAGAACTATTGTCCTTTTTCCTGCAAATTTTGAAGAGATTTTTCAATCATGTAAACTAATGGTAGTTCTCTCATGTGTCATAAAAATTTTCTAATTTTTCAAGCATGTGCAAATTGCTTGGTGTGGAGAGAAGCTCTTTACATGGAAGTAGCCAGGTCTGTCTCCAGGTACACGTGGAAGAGGTGTTGAAAGTCCCTGTAACTCGATGAGGCAGAGTGGATCACCTTTCCTCTTCACTGGCAAAAGTAGCCCAGTAACCCAGAAAAGGATCGGGGAGGCAACCCCAGTACCAGAATTCTGTCTAGAAGTAAGTACACGGTGGGTACCGTGCATGCAGAACCTGCCTATTTCTATGGATGACTAGTCCCGTCAACCTAGATCAAGCCTACATCAAAAGGCCAACATTTAAATTGGTACTTGTAACTCAGCTTCTTCCCTGTGGTCCAGAAAATTTCTGACTAGTGCCTGGTCCTGAATGGTCCTTCACGTTTTCTCTCTCTCTCTTCCCTTGCTTTTCTTCTTCTTCTTTATTTAGTAAGACAGAGTCTCACTCCATTGCCCAAGCCTAGAGTGCCATGGAGTCAGCCTTGCTCACAGCAACCTCAAACTCTGGGCTCAAGTGGCCCTCCTTCCTCAGCCTCCTAGTATCTAGGACTACAGGCGCCTGCCAGAAAGCCCACCTAATTTTTCTCTTTTTAGTAGAGATGGGGTCTCACTCTTGCTCAGGCTGGTCTTGAACTCCTGAGCTCCAGTGACCCTCTTGTGTTGACCTCCCAGAGTGCTAGGATTACAGGTGTGAGCCACTTTCTGGACTATTAACATACTAGGTGGCTGGTACTCTGTCATTTCTTGCATCTTTAGGGCCTCTAGGCTGAAAGCTTTTTCCCTGACCCTTTCACTTTCAGATTTATTTCTGCTTTTCCAGCACCTGACCGCATTCATACCTTTTGTTCTTATCTTCAACCTCCCTCTTCCACCACAATTTATACTCGCCCCTTTAATTATGCTGCTTCTGACTGCTTAGGGGAAATGCCTCACCTGGCCCTGCTTGGCATCTGCCTCCTCTCAGGCTTCTCTCAGCAAAGCCTTGTAGAATAACCTGATCCCTTGAATGGAATCCAGACAAGTAAGTACCATATTTCAAGAGAATGCATCCAGGAAATCACATAATTAGTCACCTCCAGTATTGTAAGGAAATGCCACAGTCAACTTAGCCCTGCATTTGTCAGTGTTCTAAGATATCCTGCCTTCAAAAGTTAAATCCTATTGTCAATAGTCTTTTGCAACATCGATATTATGTTATATGGAAACAAGGCTGTTTTAAAATCTAAATTAATTTCATAGAATCACAGATTTTTTTTGAATCCTAGATTCAAGAATGTTTCTTTTTATATTACTCCCAGGTTGACTTAATTATTTTGATAACATGTACCACATACTAATTATAGTGATTTTAAATAGTGGATTTTCTGATTACCTTTTCATGTCAAGAAGGAAGGGCTTTCCACATTTCAGTCAGAGATTTGGGCAGAATCCCTCATTATGTAATCCTTTCTGTTACAGAAGACATAGGGGTCAAATATCTCATGTCCATGTTCCTGGAAACTTTTACTCAGACATTTGATCAAGACTGTTCATCAGAAAGTTTTCTTGAGACATATGGAGACATTGATAAATTATTCATAGAAATGTATTTGAGGAATTTATCTTAAAAGAAGGAAGCAATTCTCCCTATGCTCCACCCTCATCTAAATCCATTTCTCCAGACTTGTCCATGGAGGCAAGTCCCAGAATGCTTTGCAGGGGGTTATAAGGTCATACACAGAAGGAAAAGTCCAATACAACGGAAGATCCCCTTGCGTTGGTCTACATACCTCTTCATCCCTTTGTATAGCAACAACTACATTTACCTTAAATAATATGATGTCTTTATGCAAGTTAAGAAAACATGTCCTTTCTTTCAAGATATTTCACTGATATCCATTAGAAATTTGATATAATATATTGATTTTATTAGGATAAGACACTTCACTACCATAACCTCCAAATTATTCTAATACTATGTATATAACGTTTCATAATGTAAACAGCACAGATGTTTGTGATAAACATGACTATGAGCCCCGTCTTAGCGTGAGGAATCACATGACTAGATGGAGGTTTTTGCTTCCAATTCAGTGGAATCACAATTTTTTAAAAATCTGGTGGAAGAAATCTTTGAGTACTAAGAATTTTATATCAACAGAGCCTAAAAAAGGAAGGAACAGAGGATCAGTAGGTTTAATAGTAAGAGATGCCACTCCCAATTCCCCCATATGGAGCCATATAATGGTGCTAGAGGGTCAGACACAGGAACTCAGATTTCTCAGTTTGAATTTCCTGTAGTAAAGCTATTACAAGGTCTTTGAGGAAGGCAGAAACCACCTTATCCAAAAAGGGAGAAAAGGCTACATTTTGAGTCATTCACTTCCTTCTCAATATCTCTATTCTAATTCTTGCCGAACTTCTCTTTTTCTATAACTGCTAATTTTCACACAAGAGACCTGGGGACGCTGTGGATTTAATTGACGTTATTCAACAACCAACCTACTATATCAAATTTTAGGTTTTAATGTTGGTCATTTCAGCCCAACAGTTTCAAGGCATAAAACATTTTGAGTGTTTGTTATTTTGTTTTCTTAAGCACTGCTGTAGAAGTCGGCTGCCATTCATGAACTTCAAGCTCTCTGGCACCAATTGAAGCAGCTACTCCATTCAACTTCCTTGATCTCCTTCTCCTAGCATGTATCAGGACATCAGGACACTTTGGAAAGTAGAAGGGGATGGGACGCTAATGAAAATTATTCTGGGATAACAGGCATGAAACATCCAGAAGAAACTGGACATACAATCATCCTGCTTATATTCTTTATATTGTCTTATGGCATCACTCATGAAATTGCCCAAAGTCTTATCTTTAATGGGTGATCATTCTAGGTGACCAGACATGACTATTCAATTAAATTTGAATGACTAGGTAATACTAGTTTAATTTTATTGTTTTTAAGCCTAAGCGTGCTGGACAAACAATCCCAGATTCCTTGCATTTCCATGGGGGTCTCTTCCTAGAAGTTTCCTACTTCTACCAACCTTATTGATTTCTTATCAGTCTGAGTTCTTAGTATCAAATGATAGGAGAGTGACTATCAAATGACAGAGAGTGTTAGTTAGACCATTCCTATCGGGTCACTGTTTACTGCATAAGAAGGCATATTTTCCAGTGTTTGGCAAATCAGTGTGGGGCCATCTGCTTCCACAGCATCTGATGCCAATGTCAGATTTACCAAGAAGAGACTGCACACCAGTTTTCCTTCAGCTGTATTTTTGACATCTAATTATTGTATGGATTCCGATGGGCTCTAGAGGAGTCCAAAAATTTATACTCAGTATTTACTTTCTACATTAATGAGCATATACTACTTAGTCATTAAAATGGGTGTTTTAGGGCAGTGCCTGTAGCTCAAAGGAGTAGGGTGCTGGCCCCATATACTGGAGGTGGTGAGTTCAATCCCAGCCAAAAACTGAAATAAATAAATAAATAAATAAATGGGTGTTTTAGTCAAGGCAATGTATTTGTACAATTCGCAGAATTAGTTGTATGTTTTGAAGCTAAGACTTTCTTTTAATACCCAGAATAAGTGAGTTATTCCAGTGTACGTGAAAAGAAAATAAAGTACAATGCCAATGAAATAGCAAATGTGGCAAAAGCAATCATTTTTACTCTTCGGAGAAGAGAACCAGGACCAATCCTTCAGCTCTAGGGAAGAATGTTGTCTCACCAATAAGTGAAGTGTTAGATTAGGTGAGCTATAAGGTAACTTCTCGTTTCATTACTCCTATGAGTTTATAAAATACCAGCATGTGAACATGTCTGAATAATTTTCTATTCCTCAAGGTTTGAAGGGATAGTTACTGTAGCTAATTAAAATGTATATGCTTACAGAATCTAAGGGTTTCCGTTTTTGTTTTTCTTGCTAGCAAGAGAGATGGCCCAAAGGGGAAAAAGCTTTTGGGTTTATTCCACGTTTAGGAAAAAAAAAAAAAAAAAAGTATGAGCGTGGTTCAGGAAACCACTCTGTCACTATTATAGTAGATTCTGAAAAGAGGGGTTTAACTAAATAGGCTGGTGTATAGGGACCCACCCGTGTGGACCACTGCAGATTTCAGTTTGGATGTGATTCTGTTGGCTCTGTCCTTTTTGATGTGGACTACACTTT
This sequence comes from Arctocebus calabarensis, assembly GCA_963573935.1. Lineage (NCBI taxonomy): Eukaryota > Metazoa > Chordata > Mammalia > Primates > Lorisidae > Arctocebus > Arctocebus calabarensis. Next base: position 16,252 of record CAUYON010079122.1, read on the forward strand.
GTACATGCCAAGTTGAATTTCAGGCCTTCCTCTCTATGATTCTATATCATTTGCAATAAGATACACATTTCTTATGAGTACCGGAATCTTTGCTTTGTGAGAATGAATGTGACTCATGTCCCAAATGCTGCACTCCAGAAAATTAATCATTTTTTCATGAGTCCTTAGAAAATAATCTAAATGATCCATTTTAGTACTTTTGATAATAAGTAATTGTGGCTTTCCTTTGGACTTAAGGCTTGCCAGAGAGTAAATGTTCCCCAGAAAATGTATTTTTAAAAAGATGTTGAAGAAAAAGATACTTAAAAGCAGGTGTCTTATAACTACTGTTGTGACTTAGAGACCGACACAGGTCATCTTTCTACTATGGGTGCTCTTTGTGTAATTCTTGGATTTGATTAATGATGATGAAAAACAATGCTATAAAATCAGGAAAGCATAGATATGTTCTTTGAAAGTCATTTTTATTGAATTGCTCACAGCTACTGAAGTTATATTTTTCAAATAAAACACTATACTTTGATGTTCCTTTATTGGAATCTAGTTTTCACAGTTGAAAATGTGGGTTTTGATCTTTACCTGTGAATTACTCACCATAGTCCTCAACATGTTCAATTTTTAAAGAAATTATTGGGTTCTACTTCTGGAATGAATTTCCCCAGGGCTTCGTTAATGATCTGTGTTTTAATGCATGATCATGTTAAAATTTTCCAATTTGATCAATTCTTTTTAAATTTGAATGAGTTTCTGGTTTTCTTCATGTATTCAGATAATGCTATTGACTCATGGTCAGTAGGGCATGTTCTTTGAGTATATTTTGCTATAGTGGTGATGTGAATTCATCCAAATCCAGAGACTCTTGGCTACTTCTCCATGTGACTAAGAATGCTCCTAATTAGCTAATATATGTGTCTAGTCTTTAGCTGTGGAAAAGAGAGGAACCTGGAATTTCACACAGGGCCTACTTTCAGCGTAGGTCACCCTGGTACCATCTTCTGACCAGCAGAACTAACTCACAGCAGACCATTGTCTTCCTCTCTGAAGTATGTTCAGGTTTCCTCTTTTCAGTTTCTTAGGTTGAAATTATTTTATTTATGGATATTTCCTAGCTTAGGTTGAGTTTCAAGCCAAGGACATTACTGCAAGAGTAGCAAGAATAGAAAATCAATACTGTATTGATTGCCAGTGAAAATGACTATGAATAACTTCAGTTTGTTCTTTGGAGCTTAAGGTCCATTGTTCTACCTTCCCCATTTGTGGCTCTCTGAGTTTTTAATAGTGTAAACGTTGAGATTTAGTCAAAGACCTAGAAAAAAGTTATCGTGTCGTGGTTTGTAAGTTCCTAAATGATGTACTTAAAAATGAAAATTTCTAGAGGGACCTAAAAATAATTATTTTCTACTTTAGCTTTTTGACAATAGAAGTGCCATTTTCTTGGTTGCATTTCCAACAAAGTGGTCAATGTTAGCCTGATGAAATTTAAGATCAAAATATTTACCTATTCACAATACTTTCACTCCATTTCAGCACATTAAGAATTATATTGTTTGTATGATAATGTATTTATATTTATTTTAGATTTAACATTTCCTTTTTTTTTTTTTTTTTTTGCAGTTTTTGGCTGGGGCTGGGTTTGAATCCACCACCTCCGGCATATGGGGCCAGCGCCCTACTCCTTTGAGCCACAGGCACTGCCCAGATTTAGCATTTCCTTCAAACATTGAACATGAAAGACAATATTTAGCTAGCCTATTAGTACAGAAAGATTTTAAATTATGGAGAAATCCCAGAGAACTAGGTCATGCTTTAAGTATTTTGGGGCTTAGGAAAATATGTTCATTAGCTGTCAGAATGTAGGATGGGAGGTGGTTAGGATGGAAGAATCTGCCTGGATTTCACAGGCTTCTGGAGAAATATGATTCTGCAGACAGAGGGCAGCTCTTGGGACTTCTCAAATTATAGACTCAGGACATTGATTCTGACTCTACCTTCAAGAAAGCCTATTCTGAAAAGAACTAGAATCTCGTCCTCACTTCCAACACCAAATCACTTATGACACTTTGGTTGCAAGCAACAGAAATGGCCTTAGCTGGGCGGTGCCTGTGGCTCAAAGGAGTAGGGTGCCGGCCCCATATGCTGGAGGTGGCAGGTTCAAATCCAGCCCTGGCCAAAAACTGCAAAAAACCCCCCAAAACTTCAGAAATCTTACAGGTTCAAGTCTAGACCACCCCAATAAAGTGAATATCATAATAAAGAGAGTCACCCTTAAAAAAAAAAAGAAAGAAATGGCCTTAGTTAAGTTAAATGAAAGAAATAGTACATTGGAGGAATGTGGATATTTCCACAATCCAAGAAATAATGTAAGCCCAGACTGCAGAAAAGGCAGGGACTAGAACAGCTTTGGTGATCTAGATGTCCAAGGTCCAGACTCAGGAAGGGAATAGCATCAGTTATAATATTTTCTAGCCCTTTCTTCCTTTCTTTGAGACTCAAATTCAGGGAATACAAGTGTTCTCGGTATGGTCCTGAGCCGAGGGCAGGCAAGACTCTTTGACATTCTGCTATGACTTTGTTCATGCTGGATGGGAGAGGTCTCAAAAGGAAAGCAGGAAGCTGCCCAGAAGAAGGGCCAAACAAAACCCCAAGTCCAACAGAAATCCCCTACAGGTAGTATTTTTCTTACCCTAATATTTTTTCTTTCCCTAATATATTGTGTTATTCATTATTCCAATATCCTCTTCCCTCAATAGCCCTGTACTTTTTTTTTTTTTGAGATGTCATCTTGATTCTTAAAAAGTGCAAGACAATGAAAAGCTATTTAAATTTTAAGTTTCTATCCGGATTTTTAGGTCTCCTTATTTATTATTGCAATTAAAACCTGACTTAGAAATTAGTTTTTTGGGATGTTTATTTAACAATTTTTTTTTTTTGAGACAGAGTCTCAAGCTGTCACCCTGGATAGAGTGCTGTGGCATTACAGCTCACAGCAACCTCCAATTCCTGGGCTCAAGCGAGTCTCTTGCCTCTGCAGCCGTCATTGTTGTTTGGCGGGCCCGGGCTGGATTTGAACCCGCCAGCTCAGGTGTATGTGGCTGGCGCCTTAGCCCATTGAGCCATAGGTGCCGAGTCAATACATTTAAATCTTAAAGTAGAAAATCTGAGCATTTCTCTGGATTATTATTATTATTTTTGTTGTTGTTGTTGAGACAGAGTCTCACTATGGCACCCTCAGTTCTCTGAGTTCTTTTTCAGAATCTGTGCTATAATTTCTCAATTTCATAGCCTGGTTCTTTTGAAACTATTCTCAGGGCTTCCCCAACCCTTCCCCCTACAGGCTCACTTCCTAGAATGGACTTTAAAATGCCAGCCCATCTCTGAGAGGACTGAGCGTGAGAAGCTCTCACTGTGGTTAGGCGTTTGTGGTCACTTTTAGCCATTCCAGGCTCCCTGTTTCTGAGACTTCTGTTCTAGTGACCAAGACCTTGTTTTTTTTTCTGGATCTTCTAGCCTAGGTTCTGCCTTGTTCTTAAGATCCAGTCTCCCTGTTTCTGAGACTCATGTTCTAGTGACCAGGATCTTGTTTTTTTTCTGGATCTGAGTTAGACTAGGACCCTGCTTTGACTCTTGCCTGTTCCTCCTGCCCACCAGAGTCCTGGATGTTTCCTGAACTTCCAGTATGCTGTTCTCTACACTCGCTCCTCTGGGGCTCTCTGCCTGAACACTTCTGGATTTCCCAGCACTGCGCCTTTATGACAATACTCTTGATACTCCTGGTGAGATCCTGCTGATGTCAAGTAATTTTCTCCCAAGTTCTCTCTCTCTTTTTAAATTCAGTCATACCCCTATACACAATTCTGGCTCCTCGGGTATTCATATTTAATTGTATCCTTAAAATTTGGTTTGGTAAACACATAATAGATAGAAAATCCTTTACATATATTATCCTAATGATAATATATGTAAAGTTTAAAGAAACATCAATGTACTCACCCAGTGTACTCACCACCCAAAGTAGGAAATAGGATGTAACATCATTCTTACCAAAAATAACTCTGCCTGACTGTTTAGAATGGGCCTGTCCCATCTTTGAAGTCAGGGAAACCATGTTAGAATCTCAGCTCTAATACTATATGAGTAATCTTAGATAGTTACTGCACCTCTCTGAGCTTCAGTTTAAACTCATGGTTTAAGTTAAGTGACAAGAAAAGTAGTACTGAGTGATATAAATATACCTCCCTTACCTCACAGCTCTCAGCGTGTGTGTCCAGCACCCTGCCGCCTCTCTCTCTTCTCTCCATGGCCATGACCCACCCGCCCACCCTGTCACAGGGAGCCTGCCCTGTGGTAGTCAAATTGGAGACTTCCATCTATTCAATCGATTTGAATAGATGGCCAAAAGATTGGCTTAGAGTAGAGCCAAGCAGGGAATGAGGGGTTCTACCTACGCAGAAGAAATATACAGAGGGTTGTCGCTGTTTAAGGATTCATTATCCCTACCCCAAGGTTATGATTACACAGCAGAGATCACAGAAGGTAACCATTTCTCCATAACCCGGCCACGTAAACATCAGTCCTATTTAATACGTCCTCCTGCCTCAACACCAGCGTAGTAAGTCACCTTTTACTCCAGCGTAGCAAGTCACCTTTTTTGTTGGCCAGTCTTTCCGGAGTACACATTTCAATTCTAGAATTTACGTGGCAGATGTTTATTTATGTAAAGTCTCTCTTCACAGCAGAGCTCTTTAAATGGAGGGCTCTTCCTTATTTTTATCTTGTTATCTCCCTGTCCTCAGCACTGTGACCGGCACACAGCAGATGCCCCATAAATGTTTGTTACATTAAAGGCACAGAGGCAGGGTTCAGCCTGCCCAACCTTTCTTAACAAAACTTTGATCTAAAAATGGCAGGTGCATAACAGGTGCAAAGAAACCCGCTAACATCTTTGATGTTAAAAAGACCCAATCATTGAACCTACATGATTCACGGAAAGATACAATGATGTCAAATTGTCTCTGCGTATAAACTTAAAAACCCTTTGCCTATACTCCAAACTGGCTTATATTCCAAATGTCTGTCTACTAAGATATCCTATTGTTTTCACCCCCCAATTCTGAATCTCTGTTTCCTTCTGGCCTTGTCTGCAGTCTGGTCTTATCTGTTCTTGAGTGGGCAGAGAGAATATTTCATATTCAGCCTGAAACAGGGAACGAGAACTCTTAATGGGGACACTGCCACCCCTCACGCCCATCCTGCGCTCCTCACCTCCACTGTGCTGTCACCATGTAGATGTGGGGAGTGCTGTATGTATGTTAACAGACAGAATCAAACCCATACGTTTTAGTTCATATCAGCTTCAATGGATGCGTCCCAGTGAATTGCCACTCACATCTGAAATTCCCAGGGTTTTATAGTACCAGGTTTTTTCTTTTCTTAAAAGAAATCTCATTCTGCTATCAATAAAAATTACTCAAAATTTCAACATTTGTGACATTGTCTTGTAAAGATCAATAAGAGTCATTAAAAATCCAATTTAGTAAAGTCTATAAATATGTACAGAAACAATGTTGCTTTTGATTATGAAAAGAAACAGAATTTAACATAGATTCTGAAGAGGGCATAATAAGTACTTGTTACTGTGTGGGGGTTGATTCTGTAGTGGCTGAACAGCTCAGAATATTGAAAGAGCAATGTTTCTCTGCATGGGTGGTGGGCGGGAAGGATTGTTTCATATGCAGGCAGCTAAGCGGCAAATATGTTTGTGATTGCAACGCAGTAGAAAACACGGGTAAAGCTTATGAGCATTATAAAACAATTATACGTAGTCTAAGCAAGGTTAGTAACCTGGAGCTCACAGTCTAATTTTGGCTCACTTAAGAGTCCTACACAACCTCTGGTTCACCTCTTACCAGTCCAAATGCATTAGCAGTTCGAGGTATTGTAACTTTCCTTTTTCCATATGTCCTTGGGATCTAACCAAGTTGAACCACTCAATTCCATCACAGTTTCCTGAATTTAGAATTCAACTGGGGTTGGCTATATATGATGAAGAAGGAGCGAATTGACGTTTTGATGAATAAGTCCCATTCATTCCTAAAAAGATGAATTTCTAGGCTTTTTAGGCATACTGTGCTTTTACTTTTTCTTCTATTATTAGTTCTTGTGTGCTTAAAAGCCTGAAGAAAGTGAAATCTAGGTGTTTTGGAGGGCGAGGTGATTACAATCACATTCAAAGGAAATTTGAATTCTGGAAATCATTATTAAGTGAGGATAATTGTTAAGTGCAGTAGATGAAAGAGCAATCTGAAAATGAAATGGCCATTCCATAAGAACCCTCAATCAAATGACAATCTTAAAATATGAAAGATAGCTTGAAAATGTATCAGGGCGGGGACAAAAGGGATTAGCCAACTAGAATACAGTGGGAAAAAAGGCCACACTCTTGGAAAAAGATCATTTGGCAAGTGATGGCACCTTTTTTATGGAACAATTCAATTGAAACAATCGCTCTCAAAGTTTGATCTCGGAGGTTAGGGGAAGATTTGCTTGCAAAATTCTTACCCAGCTTTTAGTATCGTCTCCTCTTGAAATTCATACACTATTCTATGGGGGAAGAAGTATGTGGGGCTTTGTCCAACAAATGTCATGATGTAAATGGGAAATACGCCCAGAAGTAGTAATGTAATATGTTAGTATTAATGATGAATTGCTTCATCAGACACCAGAGGAATGGCAGTTTAGTGATAATTAAGAGGAGGAGATAATTTCAGAGCATGACCATTGCTCCGGGAGTATGAGAACACTGGGCTGGGATAGAAAAGATGGGAAGGAACCCGGTAGGAGAAAGTGGGAATAAGGATGACAGAACAGTGGTTCTGGGGGTGGGGCACAGAAGGGAAGGCACTTTATATAAATCACTTTTCCCTCTAGGAAAAGACTTTCAGTTTTAGTTCTCTAAACTTGGACAAGGATGATATTTTAGACTATCTGGCAGTTCTTCCAGAGAGTGGAGAGAACATAAACTTTAGAGAAAGGATCTAGTTTAAACCATATCCATCTGAGGCAAGTTATTTAAACTCTGTGAGCCTTACTGGAGCTAATGCTATGTCTAGTAGACTTATGTAGGTTGTCTACATAGCACTCAGGTCTCTTGTCTTTCTTTTTTTTTTTTTTAATTTTTTTTATTATTTTATTTTTTTGAGACAGAGCCTCAAGCTGTCACTCTGGATAGAGTGCTGTGGCATCTCAACTCACAGCAATCTCCAACTCCTGGGCTCAAGCGAGTCTCTTGCCTCTGCCTCCCAAGTAGCTGGGACTACAGGCGCCTGCCACAACGCCTGGCCATTTTTTGGTTGGAGTTGTCATTCTTGTTTGGTGGGCCCGGGCTGGATTCAAACCTGCCAGCTCAGGTTTACGTGGCTGGCACCTTAGCTGCTTGAGCCACAGGCTCTTGTGGCTTTTCTTCTTGTCTTTTCTTCTAAAAATTTTTCCTTGGGCTGGCACCTGTGTCTTAAAGGAGTAGGGTGCCAGCTCCATATGCTGGAGGTGGCGGGTGCAAAACCCCAGCTCTTGCCAAAAAAACCCCCTGCAAAAACAAAAAAATTTTTTCTCTTATTTCTTAGCCAGTGGCAGTTTAGGAAAAATTAAACCCAATCTAACTCCAAGAGTTGGCTTTGATGAATTCAAGCAAATCATTTTATACCGTTAGCATGGGATGCAATGTAGGTTACAACCTTAAGAGACATTTTTAGGAGCAATGCACACTGATTCTTCAAAGACAACTTCTATAAGAGAGACTCTCTGTCCCTACGTGTGGCGTGGTGTGCTGACATGAGTCTCGGAATGACTGTAGCTGTTCTGCTACTGTGAAGGAAGGCAGCTGAAACTGAACTTGACAGATGAATGAGCAAAGGTGAGAGAAATGAAGAGAAATACATCCAGAGCAGTATTGAAATTGTACTGAAGCCTCACCTACTACTGGAAGTTTTAATTTTATGAACTAATAAATTCCTTTTATGATGTAAGTGAGGTTTTGATTTAGGTTTTCTATTAATTGCGACCAAAACATTGCTAACCTGTGCATGAATCTCATATGGTAGAATCTCATAGGGTATGAAGGTTTATGGCCCATCACAGTGTTTGGTATATACATATTAATTTGAGTAACATTTTTTTATTAGTTCTTAAAAAAATTAATTTAACAAGTATCTAGTGAACACCCATCATCCCACTATGTATAAACTATGAGGCTAAGTTCTAGGGCTGTGGAGGTAAATAAGACCAGGTCTCTGTTCTTAAGGATGACTACTGACTTGTTTGTTTCCAGTAAATTCTAGAATAACACTAAAAAAGTTTACGGAAATGAGACTGAGTTCTTTTGTCTGGGATAGAAAGTTAGGTTACCTGGAACTTAAAAAGTTAATTCTTGAATATATAAATGTTGTCTATAATGTTAGTTTACCTGAACATATTAATATTGACTGCAATAAATAAGGCAATCTATTTATTTCTCATCTTTAGCAACTCGTGAATAGTTTATAGTCAATGATAGATGGATTATAGCTGTGCTTTCCACTTTTTCACAAAATTCCAGTTGTTAAGAGTTCCTCTTAATATCACTTAAAAATATAAATATTCTTCTGTGATTCAAAAATTAGTTCAGTAAGTACAGCTTAATTTTCCAAATGTCCTATTTAAGTAAATTTAACACAGTTCAAAATACCTCTGCAGATCTTTCATAACACAGAAGCTTTTATTCAAGACTTCAGTTGAACTTTTGCTGCTGCTAGTATTTTCAGAGTGGGAGAGTGCTATTTTAAGAGCCAAACTACAGTTGCTATTATGAACGTTTTTTTTATGGGACAGTGAGACTCATCGGTAAATATTACTTAAAATTCACTTGGCTGTTGTAGTGATGTAGGTTTGCTCCTTAATAGTTTTGGTAACACGACCTGAAATATTGTTATGATTCTTTCTAAAGTTAGAATGTTTAATGCACATCACTTCTGCTCCCCAAGTTTTATGAATTTTTCACAACTTACATAACGAAATGTTGGATATGAAAAAGTTTGCTTTTCATTAAAATATAAAGAGAGAGGAAAACTATCAAGAAAAGACAAGCTAGCCAGACGTTATTACAAAGAAAATACGGTGTTCTGTGATTCAATGCTGTTGGTTTGGTTTTCTCTCTTTGTGATTTGTGTTGTAGCAGTTTGAGGACAATTCCAATGAGGCATGGCTCTATTATGTCTTCTTCCTCATGTTCGTATTAAATCTCTGTTTACTTATGCAGAATTCAAGTAATGTAAGACCTTTTAAGAACTGAGCGTGTGTCTCGGCGCCTGTGGCTCAACCGGCTAAGGCACCAGCCACGTACACCTGAGCTGGCGGGTTCGAATCCATCCTGGGCCAGCCAAACAACAATGATGGCTGCAACCAAAAGATGGCCAGGCGTTGTGGCGGGCGCCTGTAGTCCCAGCTACTTGGGAGGCAGAGGCAAGAGACCCACTTGAGCCCAGGAATTGGAGGTTGCTGTGAGCTGTGATGCCACAGCACTCTACCCAGGGTGACAGCTTGAGGCTCTGTCTCAACAATAACAAAAAAAAGAACTGAGTGTGTCCTTGGGCATCTACAATAAAAGTAAAGGTCATTTCCAATCTGGAAAAGGTGGCATAGACCTGTTTGTCTTGAATTTCTCCAGTAAGCACAACTATAATACCTGGAAATGGTGCAAATGACAGCCAAAGGAGAAATGCAGTTGAGGAAGGCAAGCCAGTTTGGGACCCAAGGACTATAGGAATAGCGTGGTGGCAGAGGGTCTTACATACCCCTACTTAACAGGGGAAGGCCACACACCTAGGTTGACTTTCAGTCTAGCAATAGAAGGTGGTCCAGCAAAACCTCTTTACTTTCCGTGGATCATACTGGCATCCCTCTGACAATATAAGGTGAGCCTGATACCCCCAGTAAGGGCAATGGATTGAGAAACCCCCTGGCTATAAGTGACTAGAAGAGGCATTCTCCTCTCCTGGGCCAAACACTCCATGTTCCTACTGAGTGACACCAAGATAGGCAGCAGACTCGCAAAAGAGACCCCACAGGCTGGTCTTGGAATCCTCTTTGTCTCTACAGGCCTGAGACTCTCCTTCCCCACTCAGAGACACCAGAGCAGCAGGTGCAGGTGGGGGTAGACAGAGACCAGTGGGGTTACCTCCCTAAAGATTAATTAACTCTAATTTTACACAATGTCTTCCTGAAAATAGAAGAGGAGAGGATACTTCTCAGCTTACTTCATAAGGTTGGTATTATCCTGATAGCAAAACCGGGCAAAGATAGCAGGTAATGTCATACTTGATGGGAACAAGGCCAAGACTTTCACTGTTAATCAACATGGTTCTAAAAGTTCTAATCCACGCAATGAGGCAAGAAATATAAATAAAAGGCATACCATTTGGAAAAGAGGAATGAAACTATCTATATTGACAAATGACCAAGCAATTTTGGAACTCTTTTTCTGGAATGGCCATCAGAGCTGGTGCCATATGAGGTCTGACAATTAAGTTTGTGAACTTGTTAGAGGAAAATTGCTTTGAAAGGTGGACTAGGCCCTGGCATCAGTATGTACCTTCTTAAAGACAGTTCTTTGAAGATGACCATGGTATGATTCAGCAATGAGACAGGTAGCACTTTTTCAAGGATGAGTTCTCACATGTAATTGCCTGACATCATAAATAAAACTGTAATGACCAAAAATACGATAAAACATTTTATTGTAGTAAAAAGATTTCCATTTGGGCTTAGAAGTTCTGAAGTTCTGATCTTCATAAGAAACTTAATAAAGGGTTTTCATCTTATCTGAGATGGGTCTAGGGCGGCAGAAAATTCTTAAAACAACAACCATACAATAATGTAAAAGAATTCAGTGAAGTTAATTCAAACCCATAACTGACCAGAAATTACATGCCTAGAAGCCCTTCAGTTGGAAAATGGTCTGAGTCAGCCAGACCTCTCCCGGCACTCCCACCTCCAGGAGTCAGTGGAAACCAAATCAATTCTCAGCAGCATGTATGCAACTGTAACCTGGGCACGTTGCCAATACAATCTCTCCATGGTGATCATTTTGTTATTACATCAACCATAAGAGAACTCTTAGCCCATGAAAGACAAAGCAAATGCAAAGGGACACTTCAATATCTGAAATCCAGAAGTATTAGTTAATATTTTAACAAGATGTTAATAATGGATATTTTGTAGTTAGTGCAAATTTTATAGACATTGCAATTCTATTGCTATTTTTAACTTTCAGTCATCATTGTATTATCTGTTAATCTTTCTAAAATGTACTCCACAACTTTTAAACTCTTGAGAGTTAATGAAATTAAAATTAAATGGTATCTCATCATCAGAGGACAATTACACTAATAAGGAAAATAGAAGGGCTTTATTTTCAGGGTTTTTGCTGCAAAAAAGGACAGTCTTATAGAGAGGAGCATTCTGTTGTTCCAACTGATCAAGGGTAAAGGGAAAAAAGCTTATCTGATGAGCACCAATAACTGGATTTTTTTCCTAGAACTTATATTAACACCTAGAAATAGCTTTGTTATGGTAAGAAGGCATATGGAAATAGTAGTGTGCTAGAAAGTCAATTGTTAAATAATGGGGAATTTTGCAAGGTTGCTGTCACATGGGTGACTTGAAATTGGTCATTGTGGAAATATTTACACCATGAAAATTAATTTCTACAAATCATAGCTCGGTTCTACCCTGGAGAACTGTTTGTTTAACCTGGATATTCACATATTTCAGTAGCGAAAGTGGCTTCTTATGTTTGTGAATTTGAGAGGAGAAACTGAGGAAGGTCTTTCCTACTGTAAAATAACTTGTTGACTTGTTTTCCACGGTAATCAGTAGATCACTGTTAGATAGAAGAAGGGTACCAAGAAAGTCCATCCAATAGTGAGTTATGATTTAGAAAAGTACAATGAATTGCCTGGTTTGCATCATTTGATCTTTACAACAATCCTATCAAGCAGGTTTTATTATTATTTTTCAGGTCTGATAACTGAGATCTAAATGGGTATATCTTGTCCAAGGACATATACCAATAGTGGAACTGATAAATAAATTCTTATTTATTCATTTATTTATTTATTTATTTTGAGACAGAGTCTCACTATGTTACCCTCAGTAGAATGCCATGGCGTCAAAGCTCACAGCAACCTCAAACTCTTGGGCTTAAGCTATTCTCTTGCCTCAGCCTCCCAAGTAACTGGGACTATAGGCATCTGCCACAACTCCTGGTTATTTTTTTGTTGTAGTTGTCATTGTTGTTTGGAAGGTCTGGGCTGGGTTTGAACCCACCAGCCCTTGAGTATGTGGCTGGCAACCTAACTGCTGAGCTATAGGCGCTGAGCCTGATAAATAAATTTAGATAGAAGACTCTATCTCTATAACTTCAAAGTATCTTCTATTATTCTATGTTATGTTTCAGAAAGAAAAGTGCACTAAATTTGGCATACAGGCTAAATTGGTTTGGATTGGGAAATCTGGCCTTATCCTCAAACACAGACTAGAAATTATGCCACAGGCAAAGCTGCCAGTGAGAAAGAGTGAGAGAGAGGGAGAGAGAGCATGTTGGAGAGAGTGTGCTTGATATTAATTCAGCCCCAGGGAGTTGTATTCATCTCAGTTGTTACTTTAGATCTCTAAGGACCAGCGCCCAGTCAAGAAAACAGAAATACTCCAACTCCAGGTATTTCAAACACAGTTGACTTAATGAAGGGAATGTTTAAAAAAAAAAACAAAAATATTATAATATTGGGAGGATAAGATAGGGAAAGTGATGTTTAGAAATGAGTAATTGTAGGAAGCTGCTCTTCTAACCTTGAAGATATTTAGAAAGCTAATTTTGCTCAAGGGGCACCTTAACAATCCATATTCTTCTAGATAGTTGGGTGGGCACTTTGGAGAGGGAGGATAGGAAAGAGGCAGTAAAGAGATCAGGCAGAAATTATCCTAGAGAATTGGTTCCAGTGTAAGTCCTTGAGCCCTACATGATGGAGATGATTTGGAGCTAACTCAAGTCCTGGAAACAGAATTAAAGAGGAGTTGCTTTCAGAACATTTAAATCTGACTTAGCTTCCAAAGGCAAATGTACACTTTGCTTCCTGTGCTTTATTTCCAGTAACTTTACCAAGCCAGTCATTATAATCCCATTTGAGAGCATATGAGGCTTTTAAGGATGAGCTTCACCATGATCTAGGAATCAACAGTCTGTAAAAAAACATAGAATTACAAGTGAAAAAAAATCCAAGTACTTCACCAAAGAGCAACAAAACTTTTACTCTGAAAATGATATGGGTCCAGAGGGTTTGGGGTGTTAAAGTAGTTGACTTCATTTGCTCATGTGAGGTAATAGAGTCAGTGTCACTGATAACATACAAAACAAAATATATCCATAACAAAGCAACTACCCATTTTATTATATATATATACATACATATGTATTATATTCACCATATGACATATATATTATTGTTCTACACATGTGTGTAGAATGTAGTTAGCTATAAGCTTACAGTGATACCCAGTGTGGCCACCCTACCCTATTTTGGATTTTGATTCAAGATCAACCAGTAGTATGGTGGCAGCCTCATGCCACATTAGAGAATCCCTAGAACATATAATCTACTTGGAGATAGTAGAGAGACACATGGGAAACCAATAATACTGAAACCACAATGATGAGATCATAAAGGAAGAAAATATGGTAGAGGCAAAAAGAAGAGGGCAGGAATTTGGACTTTGGTGGGACTAGATTGTCTATATCATGCTAGGTCATTTTGAAACATATTTTGTTTTTTGAGAGCATGGATTTAGTAACCCACAATAAATTCAATTTAGGCACATTTCTTACACTTAAGACCTGGCAAGGATTTAAGCTCATTCTCACAGTTTCATCTCAGACTTTTTAGCTGTTAGAATCTCCACTGCTCTTAAATACATATGAAAGCTCTGTCTTAAGTTGGGGAAATCTTATAAAAGGGAAAAACAAAGAAATAACTAAGAAGTTTTGAGATCTTAATATACTTCCAAGTTTTTGGCTTCCTAACTTCTGCTCTTCTGCTCTTTCTAATGCAATGTGTATGACAATCTGCTCAAAGGAGAAATGATGGGGGCCTCACCGAAAGGGAATAGAATGAGGGAGCTGGAAGTTTTCTACCTTTATCCACAGTCACCCAACAATTTTGATGCACAATGCAATGAATTTTTGCAGTGTTTTCTTCAGTTCTGCTTGTTACTGGCCACCCCACCCTCTCTTCATCAGTTGGCACTTTCTCTCCCCTCAGAAAAACATTTAATCCATTGGTACATTGCCATTTTCTTCATGGCAGTATCCCTATAAACTTCAGCTAAAATGTCCCCGATTTTACTTCTACTCTTGCCAAGTTTAACGAGAAACTTACAAATGTTTGTTTGCTGTTCTATTCCAGGTGACATGCTCGTGATGGCACACAAAAACACACACCAACCATAGTGACCACCACTCAGCCAGACTTCACTATATGTTGTGACAAACAGAACTGTGAGACGCTGATATACCAAGGTAATGAAACTTTACTGGATTGTTTGTACAGTGCTGCCAATATAAGTGCATGGTGGCAAGTTCACAAACTTATTTGTCTGAACTCGTAGATGGCTGAAAGGACCAATTATATAAGTCAACCAGGTGTATATAAGTAAATATTAATTCTTTGGCTTAATAAACCTGTCCTTTTGGTGTCTTGATATTTGGAATAAGAGTTGATTAAAAAGTACCCGATTATAGACCATAGTAATTCTCTGACTGTTCCCTGTGAGTGCTGTTCCCTGTGAGTGCTGTAATCCTTGAAGCTATGCTTACAACAAGGTCTTTGAGTTTTCTTTCAGGCTGTCTTTTTTCCTTGCTCTTCCATATACATACTTTCAGTTGCCCTAATTCAGTTTGGTATAAATGACTGCTTTAGCATCTCTCTGCCTCTTCCTCCTTTATTTCCTTTCTTCCTTTGCTAAACAGGATCAACCAAGAGGAGTGGTACTATAGTGGATAATCTTTAGTCTGAAGTGTGTGCCTGGATCTCCTAATTTATCTCTCCTGCCACATTATGAAAAGAGCATAAGTGCATGGACTCTGGAGTCAGACATACTGGTATAGATATCCCAGCTCTGTTATTTTCTGGCTAAATCATCTGAACACTACTTTAACTCTCTCTGAGTCTTACTTTCCTCAGTTATGAAAAGGGGAGAATTACATCTACCTATATAATTAAGAGATGTTTTCTAAGAAATGCCTGACAATTTTCAGTTAAGTATTCACTAGTTGTTTGTTTTATTTCATCCCATTTATCATTATAAAAGGCTTGCAGGCAATACTAATATAATTATTCTAAGAGCCAGATGTGATTTCTGTAGGTATTAAGTCCTTATCTCACTACTGGGGTTAGACCATATCCCCTTTTAAAAAAATCTAAAACCATTCTATTTGACTTGGTACCTGCAGTAGGCAGAATAATGGTCTTCCCCCACGAATGTCCACATCCTAATCCCCAGAAACTGTGAATATATTATCTCACATCATAAAAAGGACTATGCATTAAGATTAAATTAAGGATTTTGAGACAAGGAGCTTATCCTGGATTATCCTGGTGGGCTCAATGTAATCACAGGAGTCCTTGTGAGGGAAAGAGGGAGGCAAGAGAGTGAGAGCCAGAGCAGATGCGATGATGGAAGCAGAATTCAGAATGATGTGATGCTGGTTTTGAAGATGGAAAAAGGAAATACCAGAAACTTCCAGAAATTGGAAAACACAAGCCAATGAATTATCTCCTAGAGCCTCTGGAAGCAACATAGCCCTGCCAATGCCTGAATTTTAGCTCAGTGAGAACTGTTTTGGACTTCTGACCTCTAGGCCTGTAAGATAATAAATTTTTATTGTTTTAAGCCATTAAAATTATGGTAGTTTGCAACAGCAGCAGTAAGAAGCTAATAGTACCACATTCTACTTGTCACTCTTCCAGAGGCTCTGCTATTTGACTCTGCAGCATGAAGACTTAAGATTCTCACTGCTACTGAGTTCCGCTTGCTTCTGGGCCTCTTCCATGACCTGGACTAAGACCTATTTGTATAAAATACTCTAAGTTTATGGTAATACTTCTGATTCAATTTTAGGACTACAGGCTGTTAGTTGGGCTCTCTTTTCATTTGTTATCAACATTAGGACTGGTAGAATTAGAATATATCATAATTACTCATTTTACTTTATCCCACATTATGCCATAACAGTAACAGAAAAATCATGTCAACATGACTAACAACCACCAGCATCAACAATCTTTGGCAATCTTTTTTATCCTTATGATATATCTTACTGGGACTATACCAATTACATTTTAAATTCACTCAAAATTATGCTCTTTTAAAAAAGTCATTGTATGTTGGGAGGTGCCTGTGGCTCAAAGGAGTAGGGCGCCGGCCCCATATGCCAGAGGTGGCAGGTTCAAACCCAGCCCCAGCCAAAAATTGCAAAAAAAAAAAAAAAAAAAAAATTGCATGTGTACAGGATAAAATCACCATTCTTTTCCTTTATTTATCAGCCATCATCCTAGCATTTGTTACATATTATTTTTATTGTTTTGAGCAATATTGTAATCTGTTGAGTTTAATGAAAATTAATATTTACTCTCACTTAGTCATATATAATTGAGTTTTCTGATATGTGGAAATGATTTCTAAAGCCAGTTTCCTTTTGCAGCCTTGATTATGACTCTCAGAGTAGCCTGTTCAACACCCCTAACATATTTCCAGGGAGATATTAATGTCTGATTTAAAGGCATGTATGTAGGAAAGGACAACTCCCCAAAGCAGCTTGATAGAGTGTGCCAGTTGCAAAAATATTTTTTTTTAAATTAAAATAAGAGCATGTAGAAGGAAGCTAGGGACTGCTGCTTTGGTCTGAAATTTACACACTATATAATTAGATTTTCTTTAATGTTCTAAAAGCAGGACTGTGTTGATTAGGCAGCTTGAAAAAAAAAAGACATACTGTTTTCGCTGTAAAGAGACAAAGTTGGTTTCTCTTTGTGGATCTAAGGCAACAAGATCAGAAGAGCATATGTAATGTGTGTAAAGGAAATGGATACAGGACTATATTGGTTTTTATTTTTATGATATAAGTTGAAAAATGTACACTAAAGTAACAGTTCTAGAAAGAAGCAAGTATTAGCATTTGGTGGAAATTTGCTCAAACTTAGATCAGGTCACCCTACTGGCAGAATACAAAGCATTTAGTTACAGTCCAGAGGGTTAGTTAGGTCTGCAATTGGCAGGGTTTCAGCAAGAAGCTGAGGTAGGGCTGCCTGGTGACAGGAGGCAGCTGCCCTTAAATACAAAGCTTTGGAGGGTGTGGCCAGCTTTATCAATTAGGAGAACACAAGCCTGAAGCCGGGGTGCCTCACAACAGTGAGACAGTCAGAGATTATGTTAGGGTGAAGCCAAAGAAGTGGAGCAGGGGTGAAAGACAGCTTTGAACTCAGAGGACACGGGGCAGACTGCAAGAGAAGCATACTTGTGAGAGAGAGAGGTAAGCAATAATAATAATAATAATAATGATAAAAGCCAGGAATGAAAGGCTAGTGATCAGGATTTTTCAGTTGCAAACAATAGAAATATACTCAGTAATGCAAGAAAAACCGAACTTAGTGAAAGAATTGGGGAGGTTTCATAGAATTTACAGAAGCTGGGACACCCGTCTCGGCAGACTTCAAAATGCTCCGGAAGCTGGAAGTAGGATCACAGCCACGGCTCTCTGTCAGGAACTGTGCAGTCAGGGTTCTGCTCTTGGGACGGAGTTCCATTCTCATCATTTTCCTTGTCCCTCAGCTTAAGATTCAAATCTAGGGAGAGAGCAACCAATTGGTGTTGCTTAGGCAAAATGACTCCCACCTGGTATCACATCTACTGGAAGACAGAGCTTCTGGCCACTGAAAAAAGTGAGATGGAGAAAATCCACCAAAAGAAAATCTGAGTGCAATTAAAAAGGGTAAACGGATGCTGGGCAACCAATTACCATAAATGTCCATGTATACTTAGTAAAAAAAAAAAAAAAAAAGAAAAGAAAAGGGCTCAGAGCAAATTCAAATAATGTTTTCCCCAGGACCACAAGTCCAGTTTCATTTTTAGACCCTTAATGCTAGGACCCAGCTTGGAATGGGATGTTTTCAGCTTCTGAGTACTGTTCCTATTAGACTGGAGAATGCAGATTCCTAAGGGTCAGGTGGTATCTTGTAACAGTCCTGTACTTAGTACTTACTATATGTCAGACCCTGCCGTCAGTACATTGCAGATATATTACTGCATTTAATCCTCCTGTTATCAATATGCTATGGATATTACTGTCTCATTTTACAGATGAGCTGAGGTTTAAAGCAGAACTTTTGTAATGACCCACGTGCTTAAACAGCTTGTTGCAAGGAATACAGAAGGAAATTGAACGGTGGTATAATCCTAATTATAGTAAAAGTAGAATGAGAACTAAATGGACGTGAGGGTTTTATAACTAAGGTGAAACTTACTGAAACCCCTCATATCAACTTTCACTTTTATTGACCTTGTGATCTTGTACAGTCAGATAGGGCATCAATACCGTAATAGGAGCAGGTGGGAGGTTGAATACGTGTCAGGCATTTATTAAGAGCTGGTGAAAAGAGGGATGAAATTAAGATCAGACATGACCCACTAGGATAGAGACCGAAGATCCATCACTAGACAAAAAGACTGACCACCACAAGTCACCCCTGGTCACTGTCCGAAGGGCACCGAAGTCAGACATGGCACACACACTTGGCACCAGTGCAGTGCTATTCAAGCAGAAGGATATAGTAATCCTAGTCTGAGGGTGATGTTTGCAAAAGTTTTGCATTGAGAATAATTCATAATAACAAGACCCTATATCATAATCTGGTCAGAACTGGGACTACTGAAAACTTTCCCAGCAAAGCTTAAACCTTCTTCACATTGAACAGGGGTTTGAGGAAGGCTAAAGTTTCTCTTGTGAAAGGAAAGCAAAGGAGAAATCCAGTGCTATAGATTGGGAAAACATCGGAGGATAGGGGAGTGGCTGACCTTGACGTCTACCCCTAATCCAGAGCTCTTGACATTCTACACCTTCAGCCAGAGGCTGCTTCATCCCTATGGGAAGGGGCTGGTGGCACCCTTAGTCTTGCTCAGATTTTGCTAATGAGCAGGAAGGACTCTTAAGGTAGAGAAAAGGAGATAAAATTATGGGGAGCAAAAGAAGATAACAGGAGGCAAATTGGAACAGGGACTAATTATTATGATCATCTTAAAAATTTAGATTCATATATTACTCAGAAGCTGTTCTTGAAATCATTACAAGAAAATAAAATCATAGCTCTACCTAACTCTTCCATTTATCACAAAACAACATTCTTTGGATAGCCACATTTGCTTCAAGCTGCCAAAATTCAGGTCTGCTAATGGAAAAAAACAAAAATTAAATGGGCTACCTAGAGATTTAGTCTTTTTTGGTAAGACATTTTTACCCTTTCACGGTGTTTATAGCTTTTTTCTATAAAGAGTCTTCTTTACTCAAGTTCTTCCTCTTATGAATGTATTTTTTTCTCTATGAGGTTTTAATATTCCTGTCCATTAAGTTTTCTTCCCTTATTAACATCCAGACTAACTTTTACCTTCTCTTTTATTTTTAAGTAATATACTCTCTATGATGTGGGAAATAGTCCTTTGAAAAATGCTATGGACTGGCTTTTGTCTGTCCAAAGTTCTTATGTTATGTTCTTACCCCTAATGTGAGGGACTTTGGGGTTGGGGAGTCAGATCACTCCTTCCTTCTGTGCTCACACACCAAGCAAAGGCCGTGTGAGGACATAGAGAAGGTGCCGATCAGAAAGTCAGGAAGAGAGATCTCAGAATGTGAGCATGCTGGCACACTGATCTCAGACTCCCAGCATCCAGAACTGTGAGAAAGTGAATTTCTATTGCTTAAGTCACCCAGTCTATGGTATTTTGTTATAGATTCCTCTGCTGAGACCAGGAGGCCTAAATATATGACATTATTACATGTTTCTGCATTTAAACATTATTACACAATATAGTAAAGTCTTTCAGAAAAGTTTGGTGATTCTTGCACATTTATTTTCCATTTACAAAATACTTAAAATCACCCTTCTAAGGTTAGTATAAACCCGTGTCTTGACTCTAGATGTACTCATGTAACAATCTGAAAGAAAGGTTGCTAAATGATAGTTTCTCAAAAACCTGATCTAGCCGCTGTATGTGACTGGCTTCTTTCCAAAATCCTTCCTGACTGGCTCCCTTGACTGTTGGCTTCACTGGGGAAGAAGTTATTTTCCTGGTCTTCAAAAAATATGCAGCTCTGCAGCCAGCCCCAGCCGCTGTTACAAATGTCTCATTATATATCCTTCCGCTTTCCACTTCACCATTTACTTTTTCTTAATTGTATGTTTCCTTCAGGTACTTTAGCTTAAAAATAATATTGAAAAATTAAGAATTAAGCATAGTTTGTAATGTGTCGGGCCTTACCCTATGTCAACCAATGTATCACTATTTTAAGTTTATATTACCACTAAAGAAAATAGTTGGAAGAAATAAACCGAGGTTTCATCTGTTTTTATTCTGAAAAGTTTTAGTAAGCATATGAATTTCACAATTTCTTGTTTAAAACCCTAATCCAATTGTTCTATTTCAGTCCTTCTCCCACTTGAAGTTTTACTGCTTACAAAGAAAGCAAAAGGGCCCGCTTTATTTTCCACAAAATCTGTGTTCCATTCTCTCTCGCAAACAAAGCATTTGTAAGACATGAAAAGAAGCTTTTGGCAAAAGAGAAATTTGATACATTAAAGTTTCTAGTGTATTAGAATCTTGTGACAGTACTAACACATAGATTTATGCTATAATCATAATAAAAATATTAATGGAAATTAAATACTGAAGAATGGAAGTGCTAGGAAAGCTAAGATGACACAAGAAATAAACTTATTATTATAATATCACTGATGAAAAATTATGATCTGTCTGCTTATGTTGAGATTTGCTGTGAAATAAAGAGTTTTGATCAAGATGCTTGGGGGTTGGCTTTTTTTTCATTAGTCTAAGCTGTTTTCAAATTGCCATCTTTTTTTCTTATAAGTTAATAGAAGAACCTGAAAATTTCATTGGTTCCTGCCTACATTATTTACTTTTTTTTTTTTTTTTTTGAGATGGAGTCTTGCTACATTGTCCCAGATGGACTCCACCTCCTGGGCTCAAGAGATTCTCTTGCCTAAGCCTCCAAGTAGCTGGGATTAGAGGTATATGCCACTGCTCTTGGCTTTGCCACTTTTAATCTATAAAAATTTCTAGGCCAAATTTGAACAAAAAAATCTGTACTGATGTATAAGAAAAGTAAACATTTATTCTTTTTATTTCTAATTTTAAAATGTGATTTGATCATATACTTATAATTCTTAAATATTTATTAAAACTTAGATGGGTTGGTGTTCTTTATTTGTACTGAGTTTTTTTGAGGCAGAAAGTATATTTGTTGAGAGTTGAGGACAATATTGTTTGCAGATATTTCTCTTCCATTTAGTGAGTTAGGGTTAACTTTGTTTCTTGTCTAGTATCAGTTAGGTACTTAGAGAGCTCAGAAATTTTGAGAGATATCATTTGATGAGGCAAGTTATTCACAAGGATGAGCATGCATAAATATTAACTGCTTTTGAGTCTCTTAGAGAATGATGGTGTGGTAAGTGCAAAGCAGTGCTCTTATCACTACTCTAAGACTGGTGATGCCATTCCTTACCCTGAACTTTGGGGAAGAGCATGAAAAGTGAGGTAAAAAAGGCACTGTTTGTATTACAAAACAAGAACAAGATTGCAACTTAGAAGGATACAGGCGAAACTTACTAAATGCAGAATATCAATGTTTACATGTAGTGATTAAGAAAATGCCATGAAGGCTATGTTAAACAGTTTGATGAAAATATTTCAGATTGTATATGAAGTCAGCACATTGTGCCCCATGATTGAACTAATGTACACAATTATGGGATTTAATAAAAATTAAAAACAAAAAAGAACAAGAACAGCATCTTTCCACATAAATTCTCCCCCGAAGATAACACATTAGCCGTATCATCAGTCTGGCAAGGTAAGGAAGAAAATTCAGTAAATCCTCAATAAAGATAAAGTGCAATTGTTTCACTCGCGTCTTTAAGTTTTGAGTGACAGAAAGAGGAACTGATAGAGTTATACAAGTTTCTTGATAATAGTGAGTATATCAAGAATATACAAATGTTTGATAAAAATGAACATTTGAAAATAGCATTAAGTTATAGTTTTGCTTTTTTATTTTTGAGACGGACTTTCACTTTGTCACCCTCAGTAGAGTGTCACAGCTCACAGCAATCTCCAACTCCTGGGCTTAGGCGATTCTCTTGCTTCAGCCTCCTGAGTAGCTGGGACTACAGGCGCCCACCACGACGCCTGGCTATTTATTGTTGCAGTTTGGCCGGGGCCAGGTTCAAACCAGCCACCCTTAGGGATATGGGGCCTCTGCCCTACCCACTGAGCCACAGGTTCCACCCCTATAGTTTTTCTTTATGCATACCTTAATGCCTAACTTTTGAAAAGACAGACATAAGTAATATTAAAAATAACAATTACAGATTTATAGTTTCGGAAACCTCTACATTGCCTTCATGGTGGGTCTATTTCCATACAGGACTTCCAAAATTTCTTGTCTCCATTGTGGTTAACCAACCGCAAGAGGGACAAAGGAAAAAATGTAATCTGCTCTTTCTATTTGGGCAGAGTGTACTGGAAAGAAGAGTCAGAAAACATCAATTCCAGTTTCTGTTTTACAACTTGATGACGTGAGTGATGTTCAGCTTCTGGGAACTTCAGGAGAGATAGTATATGTCACACTATTTAGTTCAGAGGATTACATGAGCCCACAGGCAGAATTCTTCATAGAGAGAAAATGGGATGCAAACATGAGCCACAATTCATATTTCCAAGAAGTTGGAACCAAGAATCCCTGATGTAACACTGGGGTTAGAAAGCGGGAGTGAGGGCTGAAAGTCAATGCAGTGATGTCATCCCCTTTAGACAGGCTCCAAGATTTTTCAGAACCTGGAGGGCTATGCTCAGCTCAACAGGGAAAGCTTCAGCACCTTGACTCGGTACAACCGCACTCTTAACGATCTTTGCTCCCTTAATTCTTAATAGCGCTCCTAAACCACGGGAGCATTTTCTTCCCGTTCTCACTGTGGACCTTGCTAAGCCTCTTCTTTCGCGGCCTCCACCAGAGAAACATTCTTGCATCCACAAACACTCGCCACTTTCCCACTCTCTGCTAGCACGAAGGTGGGAAGGGCGTGGCTTGGTATTTATATGCCTTGCTAACCAATGAGCACGCTGCCTTCTTTCCGGTTAGCAATCTGACCAATCCGAGCAGGTCGCTGTAATCTTCGGCTCTACTCGGCTCTTTTCGCCGATGCGGGCGGCTGGGGGCCCGCCGCCACTAGAGAGACGCTTTCCTTTTCTATTTTTTTCCATGTGTTCACTTCCGGGTCCGGCGCCGATCCGGATGCCCGAGGCAGAAGGATGTTTGACCTCCGGATAAGCGAGGCACCGCTGTGCATTCATTCCCGGCTGCATCAGTGGCGACAGCAGCGGCCCGGGCGGCGACTCTCTGGCCAGCGGTGGCGGTAGGAGGCACCGGCAGTAGTGCGGGGACCCAGTCAGATCCGAGCTGCGTTACCTCGCTCACTCGTTCTTTTCCTCCTACCTCGCTCGCTCCCTCCCTGCGTGGCTGCCCCGGCCGCCGGCGCGTGTGATGTGGTGCCGCCGCTGCTGCCCCCGCCGCGGCTGACTGACGGACCTGGGGGCGCCGCCCGCGCCCGGGACCGACCCGCTGCTGGCGACCGCGCCTCGGAGGTAAAGCTCCCCTGCGCGTCGGTGCTCGGCCGGCCCCGGCCCAGCGGCGGGCTGAGCGCGGCCGCGGCCACCTCCTTCCCGGGTGGGGCTGGGTGGGCTGGGGTCCCGGGCTGGGTGGGGTGGGGCGGCGTGGGCGAGGACCTGGGCGGGCGGCTCGGAGGGGGCCGCGGTCGGAGGTAGAGGCGCGGAGGGCTGGGGGGGCAGGAGGGGCCGCGATCTGAGGTAGAGGGCGCGGAGGGCTCGGGGACAGCAGGGGCCGCGGGCGGCGTGCGGGGCTGGGTGCAAAAGTTGCCGGAGAGGTGCGGCGCGAATGGGAGCGCGAGGGAGGTGGGCCAGCTGGGCAAAGGCGGGGGCTGCGTTCAGGAGGGGTTTTGAGGCGAAAAGTGCAGCCCATTTCTCTCCTGGATTGTGTCTAGACAATTACCTTGGTAGCAGGGGCTTTGGGCAGGAAGGAGGCATAGATCTGCTGGAAGGAGGTGACTGGGGCCAGCATTCAGTTCAGGAATAAACTTCCCGTTGGAGTGTTTGTTTTAAGGTGGGGGGGCAGGGATTTGCTTATTTGATAGAGCTTTGACTTAGCTCAAACTTAATCACAGCATTATTCGGAGGTAACAAAATTACTCTGAGGGTTACTGTTGCGGTGCTGGTGTGTTTGTTTCCCACATGCAGGGGAAGTGACACCCACAAGCGTTGGTTCTCTGGGTCCACAGCCCCCACATTTCACTTCCCCAGTGTGGTGATGGATTCGTGTGTGCTCGTGGGGGAAGCGGGTAGATGGGCCTGTGGCATGATCATTAGGGTTTCTCCCACCTCTCGTTTCAAACAAGGAGGAAAAGTTCAAGTGGGAGAGAGAGTTAGTCTGTGTGGGAGATAGCTACTGTTGCTACACTGTGAATTAGTTTTAACGTGTTGTGATGAGTACTTAGACCGGTCAGTCACTGGTCTCTTTTAAACCTGTGTTAGAAGGTCTGCTTTAAACTAGAAAACTGAAGGCTTACGTATTTTTAATACATTAACAAAATAAGAGTTACTATTATTTTGTACTTTTGAAGTTACTTCTTCGGATACAAATGCTGATTGCCCACATAGAGTAAGAGATGTTGATCTATATATTAGATGGGAGATGTTTTAAAATAAAAAAAAATCTACTTTTTAAAGTTCTGTATCTTTCTTTGAAGAATATTGGCTTTCCTTGTAAGTAAATAAACTTGAAGAAAAATACTACAAAATTAAATGAATAATTTAGAATTAGATGTAAGTAGTTTAAGAAAAAATTTTACATCAAAAAATCAGATTTGGTTTGTGACAGTCTTAATAGCTAGCTAGCTTTCTTTTTCTTTTGTAGATGTGGTTAGTGCACTTTATAATCATTTCCAGACTTTGCATCAGCTATATCCTGAGCATAGATAATTTATCTTCGTATTTTGTATATGTTAGTCTTTATAATTGTACAAAAGATGAAAATTATATTTATGGGCGCTTAATGAAGGATATTATCAAATACATTGCATGGCTTTGGCATTTCTGCTTTAAGTTAGCTTGCATTTCTGGGTATACATCATGTAGAAGTAGTTTAAATTAGAATGAGGGAAAGAAAGGTTAATTTTAATATTGATATGTGTAAGACTTCTTAGGGGGGAATCTTGAGAAATTATCTTTACTGAGGATTTATTGTACTCACTGACCTCTGCCATTCATCAACTTAAAATTAATGCATTATATACTTATTGACATTTTCATCATTAAATTTGCAAGCATTAACAATATGTTAACAAAATCTTCCATACTTGAAAGATGTTACTTCCTTCCAAAAAAAGGACTTAGAATCAAGGAATGATTTAATCCAACCTGGACCTTTACTATGTGATGAGAATGGAACAGTGGGTAGAATGTGAAGATGAATGGGAACCAGTATTTGCCCTCAAGGGAGAAGCAGACATGAACAAAAATAATTCAGTACAAGATCCCTGTGGGTTTTATTAGAGGTGCATGGAAGCGTGGGGTGTGTTTGTGAAAGATATTCATTTTTGGCTGGAGAATTATGAATGAGTGTAGAGCTGCTAATATTCCATCTGGGCCTTAAAATATTTTAACAGGTAAATTGGGGGCGGGGGTGGGGCTCATTTTCTAGGTGAAGGGAATAGCCTGAGCATATGTGGTTGGATGTTATAGGGCATGTTGAACTGGACTTAAGGCTGCTGTGCCAGGATCTCTTTGTGGAGGAGAAGCTATGAAAGAAGGTGGAGATCAGGCCGTGAAGTCCAGAATGTGTTGCATTTAGAAATAAGTTTGAGGTGTGAAGGTCCAAGTGTACTTAGATCCTATGCTGATAGTAGGTAGGCAAATAAGGATAGAAAGTTTAAGGCAACAGATTGTAACAAAATAGTCAATTTGCTGTCATTTGTACTTGTAAAGGAAAGCTGAAAAATATATAATCCAGACCAGTTTATACATAGCTTTATTGTATTTCTTTATTTGCATTTGAATATGGGTGTGCCTGGTAATCTGATAATTGGTTACACATGAAATAAATCCACACTGTAAAAATGTGACTCAGGAAAAAATGGGAAGCTCTCTAGTTACTTCTCTGTGTCCCCTCTGATCCATCCTAAAATCCCTTTCATGCCGAAAATAGACATATTCTGATGTAGTTTATTGATTTAGATTTTTTTTCAGAGTGAGACAAGTGGTTGTTTCAAAGGGCTTCTTGAAAGGATGTTTCAAACTAAATGGAGGGAATGCTGAAATGTTAAATAACAAAACAAAATATAGGTCATGGACTAGTTTATTTTACTGTTAATAAGTGATGTTTGCTGTGAGGAAATGTAAAGAATTTGTATATAGAGAACTGACTGTAACAGTGGGATGATAAAATCCAAAACTTCCACAGTTCCAGATAAATATGTGCGAGGTTTTCAGTCAATCTTAACTATTAGATGACCCTAAAATAATCTTAACTCCAAACCTAATCATTATCTAGAGTTACTTTGCAAAACATCTCTTTCATAACACCTGTTTTTAAGTGCATGTAGGATCATGTTACAGAAAAGGTCGAAGTTGTTTGATGGTTTTCTTTCTATTTAAACTAAGCATTTCCTTCCTAACATTGAAAAAGGACTTATATTGTAAGTAAATTTGTGTTACCTTCAACCTCCCAGTAACAACACCTATTGTAATTTATTAAGTGCCTACTTTGTATAGAGGCCATAAATGATGCTGTTAAGACAACTCTATGAGTTCTTGCTGTCAGCTCCTTTTTTTTTTTTTGGTAGAGACAGAGTCTCACTTTATTGCTCTTGGTAGAGTACCCATGGTGTCACACAGCTCACAGCAACATCCACCTCCTGGGCTTAGATGATTCTCATGCCTCAGCCTCTGGTGTAGCTGGGACTACAGGCACCACCACAACGCCGGGCTATTTTTTTGTTATAGTTTGGCCGGGGCCGGGTTTGAACTCTCCCACCCTCATTTCGTGGGGCTGGCACCCTACCACTGAGCCACAGGCACCCCCTTACCTCCTTTTTTTGATAAATCCTGAAAGTAGGAGAGTGCATATTTGATCAATTTTTTTTTTCTGAGTTCAAATTCTTATGCCACCAACGATCCATTTTCATCATCGTTTTTTCTTTTTTCAAGCAGTTAGCCCTTAGTGGGATTAATTGATATTGTTAGTATGTGTCCAGTGTTGGTTCTTCAAGGTGTAATCTCTTTGGAAGTGGCAGTTTTGAGGTACCTTTCTATAATGGTAGGGATTCTATAGCAAACATTATAATTCTGGTAACTTAAGCTACCTCACAACAACACCTTTGTACTGATCTGCAGGATCATACTTGGGATTCTTAATGTGTGGAAACCAATATTAAAATTGGTTACCAATTTTAAAATATATTCAAATTTGTTACCTTTAGTTAGGTGATTTTTATGTTACTTGGAACTACTTTCTTTAGCTGATGGTTGATTTTGAAAAAAGAAAAAAAAGAAGGGAGTTACTCTGTCATTATTTTCTTCACCAAAATTGAGAAAATTTATATAAAGTGGCAAGCACTATGTGAATGCCTGGCACATAGTAGATACTGTGTAACTCTTCTCTTCATTTCAGAAGTTGCTGCTATATATGAATTGTTTGTGGGCTGATTGGTGGGTAGATAGGCAATGACTCTTGAGAGTCTTGGGAGAATGTCTCTTACCTGATTTTGGCTTAAACTGCTTATGAAAACAAATGCTGTTCTTCATTCTCTCTGTACAATTTACTGACTATGCCCACGGTACATTACTAGCAGTAGACCACTCTGTAGTTTACTCTTGAACTTTTTATTCAGACCAGTTATTGTATATTTACTAAGAATCATTTCTGTTTGTACCTAAGAAACTATTAATGGTAGTTGTTCTTAATAATGTTATTACATAGTTTAATGAAGCATTTGGTGAAGTCTGAAGGTGAAAGGATTTTTATGAGAACCAGTTGGCTGCTTTGAAAACAAGTTAGTGGCCAAACCCGATTACAGTTGAAATAGGTGAGGGTGAAATAATTTTAAATGATGAGGAAAAAAACTAATCCTAATAACCTGGAAAGATTCTGCAGTAAAACTGCTTTTCAAGTGTTTGGGAAATGTCTTCCCATATTTAAGGAACAGAAACTGGAAATCATAGGTGGTGTACTATGGGTGTTGTTTTTGTAAGAAACATGAAATATAACATCCTGCAATAGACCCACTTATACTCGAAGAAAAGGCCATGGACCTGTATTATAAGATTGTCTTTTAAATGCACATTTTTATATTTTAATTGGAATAAAATATTCAGAGTTCATAGATTTTTTAAAAAACAATTTCCTTTTTAAGCTAATGATATGTTATTAGTTAGTTAATTAGTTTTAAGTTAATAATATGTTAAAGAGGTCTTTTTCTTACATATTATCTATCTCTTAGAGATGTATTTAATAGCAGCCTTTAAAAAAAAGAAAGGTTCTGGTGTTCCTGAACCTACCAGAGGTTCATTCCTTAGACTGGATTGTTTAATGACCTAGTCAGGTGACCAGTCTATGGTTCTCATCTATTTCTGATATGGTCCCCATCTGACTTCATATTCTACTTTTAGACAGCATCAGGGTTAGGGAGGAACTTTCTTAAAATCCAACATGTCAACTGGAGTAGGAACTGCTGGGTTGTGGGGGTAGAGGAAATTATTCTTTGAAAAAGGAAATGTGACACCCTTGATGTGTACCAGGCGAACTTGAGCTTGGTGCAGAGTCTGCTGGTTTACCAGCTTGTATTAGGACATTGAATCTGTAATGTCCGATTTTAAATAAAAGTTCAGTTTATTCTATCTCAAACAAGAAGCAGTATGTGCCTCAACTATCAACACAGTTTTGCCTTCTTGATGTTAGCTTGTTAACGGCAGTGGTGAAGCAGGCTGGAGGGCTAGTGGCAATGAAATCTTGAAAGCCATTTTCCGCAGCTTGTTGAGAATTGAATATTTTTCCTTGCACGAAGCGTTCCAAAGCCTGGAAGAATTGGTAGTCAGTTAGTGCAAGCTCAGGTGTATATGGGGGATGACATTTCCCAGTCCAGCTTCTATAGTTTGTGCAGCACCGTTTGTGCCGTAGCATTGCCTTGCAAAGAGGATTGGCGTGTCTCTGTTGATGATTCTCTGCTGCTTACTCACAAGCATCCTCATCATGTAGTCCAGTTGGTTGCAGTAGACGTCCCCTGTAATCAGTCGACCAGGTTTCGTGAAGCTGTGGTGGGTAATACCAGCCCTGGACCATTAGGTTTTTTTGGTGAATGTTCTGTTTTGGACTGTGTTTTGGCACTTCATCTTTATTTAACTTTTGTGCTAAATGCTTGCAGTTGTCAAAAAGAATCTGTGTTTTGTCACATGTAATAATACAGTGTAGCAGCAAAGAAAGAGCTTTCAGACTATTTCTCTTCTGATGATCATTTAATTCATGCAGAACACCTCTGTCCAGGTTCTTTATCTTGCCAGTTTGTTTCTCATGGTCTAATATTATTGGAATAGTAACGTCAAACCTTGCTGCTAATTCACATGTAGGTTGAGATGGATTTGCTTTCACTGCAGCTTTCAGTTTATCATTGTCCACTTTGGTCTCAGGTCGCCCACGTGGCTAATTTCCAAGATTAAAGTCACCAGGATGGAACTTGTCAAACCATTGACATCCTGCACATTCGTTAGCCACATCTTTCCCAAATACTCCGTTGATATTTGCAGCCGTCTGTGCTGCATTGGTCCCAAGGTGGAACTCATTTTCACAAATAACACAAGTTTGTTTTTTTTTTTTTTGTACGAAAGGTCTTTATTGGCGGGGGAAGCTGCAGAGGAGCATTAAGGAGGAGGGAAGAGAGAGAGAGAAACCGGGGAAGAGCGGAGAGGAGAGAGAGAAGGGAAAGAGGGAGAGAGACATGGGGGCAGAAGGGGGAGAGAGAGAAAGAGAGATGGGAGAGAAGAGAGGAGAAGAGATAACACAAGTTTTTGACTTATCCGTGGTTTTACAAAAATTGCTCTGAAAAATAATTTGAAAGATAATTATAAACCAAAACATTTATTTGAAAGAATGAGGGTGTATCTTCACAATAAACAAAAAAATCACAACAACAAGAACAAACAAACAAAAAACCCCAAGGAGTACCAAACTGAAGTGTCAGATATCAGCTATCACACTTAGTACTTAAGGAAGTCAAACATTTCATACTTAATAACCTAGAAATAGCTGGCTAGGTTTTCTTTTTCCTAGCTCAGTCCAAATGGAAAGGGGAACTTTGAAAGAGCAGGAGATTCAGGCTGGGAAAGGACAGGTTTATGGGGTGTGCTGTATTATCAACCACATGACAGTGGCTAAAATGCAACAGATACTGAAATGAAACTTTGAGTATGGGAGTAACGTGGGTGGGGCCAACCCTGGTACTTCAGGACTCTGGTCGGCCTCTTTTTCTTGCCTCCGCATCCTCTGTGTGTCGGATTCATCCTGGGACTGGTAGTAAGGTCATACCTGGAGAGATGTGCATTGGCTAGAGGAAGGAGTGGAACATTTCTTCTTCTTCCGCCACCCGCCAAAGTCAAGGAAATCTTGAACACAAGCCTATCAGCGATACTTTTTTTGTATTTTCCTGACCAGAGTTAAGTTATACATACTTCATAACCTGTTATGATGAGGGGAATAAAGTTATAATGACTGGTCTCTACTAAATCAGGAGATACCCTCTGTGATTGGTGATGGGGGTCTCATCTTCCAGAGTTACATGATAATTCTTAAACAAATAATGGGAAGGGAGAAAATGGGGGAAATGGATGTTAGAGAGTAGCAATCACTATATCTACTTGTTTTGAGAATGAAAATAAAAATGTTTATTAATGCACTTTGAACTTTAAAGTGTTGAGCATATGTAATGGATGAAATATTAGAAAGCTGCTTCCATGTTGCTATCTCAAATATGCTCAGATTTTCATATTTTAGGAGTTAAAAACAGTTTTTTAAAAATTTACTGTTTTGAGTCAATAAAATAGGTGATCTAAGTTGAAAGATTATATATTTTTTCCTGTGGAATTCATAATGCTATTTTAACTTTAAATTAAAATGTTGTTCTTATGAACACTTAATTTTTTTTTTTAATTGCTGCCTTCTTCACCAAAATGCTACCTGTACCTTTGATATCATCAGATTACTTTGTTCTTCCCCTGCAGGGGAGAATATGTACACTGAGGAAATGAAGTTTGTGGGTAAGAAGTATGGTTTATTTTGAGTGATGGAATCCTAGTGAGACTGGAGGAAGGGATGATTTTTTCATATTTGGGAGCAGCAAAGAAGATGGTAGAAGTAGGGGGGGGACAGGGCAAATCACATTTAGAGTTGAATCATGGGAAAGCTGAGTGAAATGCTCAAGCCACACACATGATGGGTAGAACTCTCATGCCTAATTACTAGTGTCTTGTGCGTTCTGACTGAGGAGTGGGAGGCCATAAAAGTAATCTTGTCTACTTTGCAATTTTTTGTAGGACCTTGGCCTACTGCTGTGTATCCGTCTACCAGTCACTTTTAGTACAAATAATCTATGTTCTCAGGCCTTGGAAAAATATTGCCTGAGTTGTTTTTAAAAATTAAGAACAAATGTTTTTTTTGAGCAAAACAAGCAAACACACTTTTCATTTCTTCTTAAGTAATAAATTACAGTGATATTAGCATGCAGAAACACACACACACACACAAAATATTACCAAACTTGGCCTGCTTTAATGAAAACGGAACAGTGGAGTGAGTGTTTGGAGCAGTTTATTTTTTATATTCAAGAAAATTATCTTGAACTTTTCTCTACCTTAAATATATATTAAGGAAAGGAATATATATGTGAGGAATATATATTGAGTATGGGAGTAACACAAATACATATAAGAATAGTTATATAGAGTAAATCCATCCATCTTTTGGAAAATATGTTAATGATAGTTACTTGTAAATGGTAAGATTTAGGATGACTTTTCTTTTTATACTTTATATTTCTTTATATCGTTTGGAGTTTTAGTTACTTCTATGCATTATATCTACCATCAAAAAATCATAAATTTTTTTTTGTTAGGAAAGAAAATAGAAAGTTGCTGGGGGTGTGTGTCTTTTCCATCCATCAACTTAGATTTTTAACATATGACTTTGCTTTCCTTGTATTTTACCTTGAATAAAGTGTGTCTCAAAGTGTGCCTCCAATGCTTTGCAATTTTCTTTATTTTAAAAATTGTATTTGTTAAAAATTACTATAGGCTTGGCGTCTGTGGCTCAAGCGGCTAAGGCGCCAGCCACATACACCTGAGCTGGGCGGGTTCGAATCTAGCCTGGGCCCGCCAAACAACAATGATGGCTGCAACTAAAAAATAGCTGGGCGTTGTGGTGGGCACCTGTAGTCCCAGCTACTTGGGAGGCGGAGGCAGGAGAATCGCTTGAGCCCAGGAGTTGGAGGTTGCTGTGAACTGTGATGCCATGGCACTCTACCCAGGTTGACAGCTTGAGGCTCTGTCTCAAAAAAAAAAAAAAAATTACTATAAAGTTTTAAGTTGAAATTGGCCATATATATGATATTTTTTTGGTACAAGTATATTTTATAAAAGTAGTAGGTTTCTGAATATTTTTAAGTTGTTGTGTTGTCTGTTTTTTGTAACTTGTTTGGCTTTGACTTCAGGAAGTATACTAGCCAGTGCATTAGAATATGATATATTATTGTTAAAATTACATTCAGAATTTCCTTTAGTAAAAAGGGAAGTGAGAATGTTTTTTTCCCTTACACTCAGACTGTGTAAGGTTTATTTTCTATTTCTGTGAAATAGTTTATGTTCTAGCAATGAATACTTACAAGTGGCAGGCAAATATATTAGGTAATATAATAGGAGAGAAAAGAGAAAACATGGTATTCCACTACTCTTACGATGTGCAAGTCCTTTTTAATAAAATCTTAATCTGAGTACAAAAATAGCCTCAAAAACAGCCTATTCCTATTTTGAATACGAAGCCAATATTGTAGGTAACATTAAAAAAAACTGGTATGTGTAGATGCTTATTTTTCATAAAACATTGTTTTATTTTCTACATTTATTTTAGGGAAACTGACATTATGACTCCCCTATCCAAAAAATGTAAATCTTAAAGATGTAGAGTCTTGTGATCCAGTTTTCATTCAAAATACGGCACTTACTGAGTTCTTTTTCATTTGAGTATCAGGGTATATTATGGCTCATATATCTTTGTATAATTGAGATTCTTTTCTGCAAATGTTTGTAGTTAATAAACTGCCAAAATGTAATTAGCTTTTTCAAACATTCTTTTGAGTAGTTTTTGATAATCTATTGATATTTGATAACTGGAATGTATATTGTATTTGCCTTTTTTTTTTAAACCATGCAAATACATTGTTACTAAGTTATAATTCTTTTTTTTTTTCTTTTATTAAATCATGGTTGTGTACACAAATGCAATCATGGGGTACAGTGTGCTGGTTTGATATACAATCTGAAATATTTTCATCAAACTGGTTGACATAGCTTTTATGGCATTTTCTTAGTTATTGTGTTCAGACATTTATATTCTACATTTAGTAAGTTTCACCTGTACCCTTCTAAGATGCACTGTTAAGTGTAGACCCACCGATTGTATGCTTTGCTGTTTATCTTAATGCCTTACTAATGAAGGTGGTTTTTGAGGACTGAAAAGGAAATCCTGAGCATTCGGGAATGAAAGTTTCAAATTAGCTTAAATGAATTTTGCTATGTGAACTTTTTTTTAAAACTTCCAGTGGAAAATTAGTAATTACTTTTCTGAAACAGAGTAAATGAAAGAAGAAAAATGGATGACTCTTAAGATAACCCTTGCAGTCCTTGCTATAGGGTTGGGAATGCTGACACTAATGGAAGAGAGAAGACTTTGGGAGGGTGGGCACTTTGTGTATGTCAGTGGCTCTCACTGACACATACTGGTTTATTTTTGAATCTAATGATAGGGCTAGGGCATTGGTATTTTTTATGATTTCTTTCTATAGGCTATATTCAGTGGGTGCACAAAGTGGAAAATGACTGATTTCTCCTTCCTTTTACACAAACCTCTTAGTCTTAAAAAAAAAAAAAAAAAGACTTCCTTTTATTTTAACCTGTTTTTTAAAATTAAGGATGGGAGTGTGAAGATGATTGAAGAAATGCATAGAAGACATTAGCAAAAGGATCAGGTTAAATAAGTGGCTTTTCTTCATAGTGTCCTATAGGTGTTACTCAGTCCAGGATTATTTGTGGATACCAGAAATCCACATATGCTTAAGTCCCTGATATAAAATGTCATAGTATTAGCATATAATATATGCACATCTTCCCTTATACTTAAATCATTTCTAGATTGGTTATAATACCTAATATGGTGCAAGTGCTATGCAAGTAGTTATGCTGTATTGGTTAGGAAATAATGACCATAAAAACACATTCAGTACAGATGCTTTTTTTTCCCCTTAAATATTTTTGCTGTATGGCTGGTTGACTCCGTGGATGTGGAAACTGCAGATCTGGAGGGTTGAGTGTACTTAGTATCCTTGGTGGGGCTGCTATATCCATTGCTCATTAGCAGATGTTGATAAGTGCAGTTCCAAAGTTAGAGGATTTCTAAAACTTGGAAAATTTGTTAAAGGGAAATTTCTCAAGAATAAATTAAGGCACCAATTCCTGGAAATTCTTGGAAATCTTTGGAGACCTAAGTGATATCTTTAAAGTTAGTATAAATTATAAGAAGGCAAGAAGTGGTGCTAATCAGAGTTGCTCGTTTGAGTTGATACTTACCATGTTTATGATAGCATTGAATGGTATTTTTCATGGAACATCAGGATAAAAGGGGCCTTATTCTGCTTTACCTTCCTTTATACCATTGGTGACCAAAGAACTCTGTTTTTCTCTTTAGTGGAATTATTTTACCTTAGTTATAGTGATTATGTGTATAGTATATTGTCAATGTTGTATGTAGTCAGTAAATGTATCCATGTAAATGCACTATGATAATAGGGTTTTATTTTATTATTGTACCTTCACATTTATGACAAATTGGGGGCTTTTTTGTTATTTGATGTTTCTTTCTGAGTTAGCAACACTCTTAACAGTTACAGCATTTCTCCTCTTAACGATGGGAGCAAGCCGTTTTAGGATCGGTTCAATATGTTCAATTCAATTTAATGAACAATTTTTTGCATGGTGGCAAAATTGGATTTGGGAGTTCTATGAATTGCAAGGGTTAGATTTCTGAAAACTGTCCTGATAGGAGAATTCATGGTAGAGAAATTTAATAGCAGATAGGGTTTAGACTTGCAGGGATGTCCAACCTGTGAGTCTGAAGGCCATGTGCTTATTTTTTGAGGACTTTTTTGCTTATGTGTGGTGTCAGATATCATAAAAATTATGCATGGAACTTTTTTTTGCTAATCAGCTTTTGTTAGTGTTTGTGTGTTTACTTGTGGCCCAAGACAACTCTTATTTTTTTAATGTGCAGGAGAAAGGGAAAAAAGTTGAACATCCCTTTAGAGGACTTGTTATATGAGAGTCAATGGGAGACTTTTAGAGTTATTCTGGGATCATCAAAATACCATAGTAACATCAGCACATGAAAAGGGGTGGTTGTTATTGTTCTCTGGGACCGTAATTTCTTACATCAGTTCTAACATTCCAAATGCTCCAAACCCCAAAACTTTTATGTTTGACACAAATTGATTTTTTTCACAAAATCTATTCTGAACTGTTGTCTTTATTTCATGTCTTTATAGGTTTCACCGTAGAAATAGCAAGTGTTTGATTATAATGTGCCGTCCCAAACTTCTCTGTGCCATTGTAGCCTTTTCTAAGGGTATTACAAATTACATGGTGCATGCGCTGTCACCCATAGTAAATCCTCAGACGTTCTGGATTCCAAGGTATGTGTGACTACAAAACTTCAGAGAAGGAACTGTAGCTCTACACTAATTTGCATCTAACCCTTAATGAAACTACTTAGTGTCTTACACATCTTAGTGTCAGAAGATGCGAGTAAGTTTCTTTTGCCTTATTTCCTCTGGCAAATACATATGTACAAGAAGCATTTTATTTTAATCAGTGTTCGTTTCTTTAAAAGTTGTTGGAAGTTTTTCTTCTGGTTTTTGACATGGATCCCCCTGTGATTAGGGTGCTTGAGATGTAAACTGTTTAAGGTAACTTTGGCATAGCTGAGTATTCATCAAATACTCTTTTTAGTCTTTGAAGTTACATAATTTTACCTTTGCACACGATAACTTCCAAAGCACC
This sequence comes from Arctocebus calabarensis, assembly GCA_963573935.1. Taxonomy (NCBI): domain Eukaryota; kingdom Metazoa; phylum Chordata; class Mammalia; order Primates; family Lorisidae; genus Arctocebus; species Arctocebus calabarensis. The sequence goes on from CAUYON010079122.1 coordinate 53,062, forward strand.
TGTTGGTGGCCCTCTTTTTACTTATCTTGGTTTACTTAATAATAGAAAGAAGCAAGGGTGTGGTTGTATTGCCTCTGTTTTCATTTCCTCAAACTTCTTTAATTAAGACTTCATTGCAAAAATCTTTATACCTACTTTAGCTTGTTTTTTTGCTTCTCCTTATTACTCCCATACTTTTTGATTGTTCTCTTTTCTTCTCTTTCTCCCCCTAACTTTAAAATGATGTTCTTCAGGAAGAAAAAAATACAATTATAGTATTCTGTAACAGAAAAATTTTCTGCTTGCTGGAAAGGTAACAGAAATAAATCTTCATATTCTAATACTGTATTTCCCTAAAGAGGACCTTGCTGTAGCAGAGTGGTTATTGGACATACAGCTTGTGCAGGGACAGTGTTGTTTGTATGTGGTCTCTTTGTTTTCTTCCCAGCCTTTAACACTGAAGAGTAATGGGGTAGTGAACACTAGGGTTGTGTGCTTTTTAAGCTGTGTTTTCAAGTTCACTAAGATACCAGGCATTCTGTAGATCCTAATGGGAACATGTGAACATATAGATAGCCGTTCTTCTCCACCTTAAAAATAAGATTTAGAACTTAGGTGGTTACGCTCTGTGCACTTTCTATGTCTGAAAGCATAGTAATTCTGTTGTCGTACATATCATACTTTCTGTTTTTGCTTGTTTAAACTCTGATTTTAGGGACTGTGGTTATCTTATTTGCTATTTGTATTTTCTGTCTTTGGCACATAATATGTCTCTAATGACCACTTACTTTTTGAATGAATGGATTAATTGTTTCATCTTTTTTTATGGGAGAAAATTTGAACAAGGAAGAACCTTGATTAAATGCCTCCTGAGGCACCAACTTCATCCTAAACCAATTTAGTTGGCATTGTCACAGTTGTGTAAGACAAATCTCAAACAAATGAATTGGCCCCAATTTAAATAAAATAATAAACACAAAAATGTGACTTACTCAGGCATAATAGAACTTGGCAAGTTGAAATTAAATGTATTTGTGAGTGGCCAGAAAATTTAGTTGTTAAAGGAAATATTTATTTTTTGGAGCATTTCAGTTAATTTGATTTTGAGATTTTTTTTTTATATTGAATAAACATGTTTTCTGTCTAAAATTCACTCTCCCAATAACCAAATACAAAAAGTCCATCACCCCCCAAATTCCTTCACGCTGCCTCTTTGTAGTTAGTCCCAGTTCCCACTTGCGGTTCCTAGCAGCCGTTCATCTCTTTTCTTTTTCTATAATTTTGCCTTTTCCAGAATATCATGTAAATTAAATCATGTCTTACACCACATATAGCCTTGTAAATGTGACTTCTTTCACTCTGCAGAATGCATTTGAGATCCCTTGGTACTGCAGGAAGTATCAGTAGCTTCTTTTAACTGTGGAGCAGTATTCCAGCATGTGGATGACCTTAGGGTGTTTATCCATTCACCAGGTGGAGTGCTTGTGTCCAGTTTTTAGTGATTGTGTGTGTGCTGTCAAACATTTGTGTGCAGGGCTTTTTGTTGTGTGTGGTGAGCATAAGTTTTCATTTCTCTTTGGTTAGTTCCTAGAATTGAATTGAGGTTGCTGGGTCATATGGCAAGTATGTACTTAACTTTATATGAAATTGCCAAACTGTTTTCCAAAATGGTTGTTCCATTTTCTTCCCCACTACTGGTGTATGTAGACAAGTTGCAGTAATAGCAGTTCCTAAAATTTCAATTGGCCATAATTGATTTGCTTTGGTTTGTGAGCTTGATGGTGGCCCCGCACTATCGTGACAAAAACGTAATTCTGAATATGACATTTTTGTTGCTGCCACTTAGCTGTAGTGAGAGGAGCCTCATTTCTCAGGGAGTGTGACCCTTTAGTGTGCACCTTAATTTGAGGAAGGATTCTCTTGATTTGGCTGGGTAGAAGGAAATTCTGTCTGTGAAGAAGTAGTTGTACTTTCAGCTTATTTCTGTCACCTATTGCATATATCAATTTAGAATTTTATAGTTGTTAACGTTTATAATTTTATAATCAGTTATATTACTGAGTCTGTTCTGTGATGACAATGACAATATTAGCTTCATAATTAAAATATCCGAACATTAATACTCTTGAGTGAACCTTTTAAATTTATGACCTTTCTCTGCTCTAGACTGCTATTTGTAGTAATATATTTTTATGAATTAGAAAATTATCACAGTAGTTAAAAAGAATGTAACTTTGTTATGAGAGCCATGTGTGATACAGCCACTGACTTTTTTGAGGGGTATTTTCTCATTTATCTGGCGTGGTAGAGAACGACTAGTTAGATAAATTAGAAGATTGAAGCATACTCTATACCATTATGTATTTTTGTTTTAGGGTTTTTGGGCAGACTTTACAAAGTAGTACTGTTTTCTAAACATACTCAAATCTTTTCTTGTTAATTCAGGGCTCTCATTCTGAATATCAGCTATAAGGCGTGCTATTATACAGAGATGTCTGCAGATTTACTGACAAATACAAGGTTGTCTGTCTTCCCTTTTCTCTGTAATATTTTTACTAGTCATCTCAATTTTTCCCTTTTAATTTGATTTCTGTGAAAACTTGTTAAACTTATTTAAAAATAAAAGTAAATGGACTCAAGTGGAGTATAGGAGCTCCTACTGATTAATAGAGAGAATGTGCAATTTATGATCTTATTCATTGAATTTTTTTTCTTCTTATCCATAGCTTTCTTTTGAACAGTTGAAATTACAGTAAAAATAACCTTTGATTTCTAGGATTTTATTCCAAATCTTATAGTAGATCTTGGAGCTATAAGTTGTCTGCTTGTCTGTCTCTTTACTCTGTTATTTGAAAAAGAGATGACCGTATTAATTAGTGTTCTTAAATTTCTAAGAGATTGTTCATTCATTTATTCACTTAATTTATTCAAGAAACTTTTAACCAGTGTTGACTGCTGTGAATTAAATAGATACTGGGGAGACAGAGTTGAATAAAATATGATCCCTGCCCTTCAGAACAGCAGATTGAAAAATGGAGAATTCGATGTTAAACTAAAGAGTGAAAAACATACCGTGTCTTTCTCTAAATTGGTAATGAGCTATTGAGGTTTGATCAGGTTCAGTTTCAATTTTTTTTCTTCCATTAGGAAGATCAAAGATCATCTTTCTTTTCATAACATTAGCAGTCATTGATTATCCTGGTCCCAGGCCATTAATTTTTTTTCTTTTCTTTCTTTCTCTCTCTCTCGCACTCCCTCTCTCTCTTTTTTTTTTGCTTTCCTGTACTTTGGTGGGTTTTTTTTTGTTTTTTTTTTTTTAAATTTAAATTTAAGGGTTTTATTTAGGAAACAAGAGCATTGTTAAAATAAAAAACGAATCTAGGGGGCAGCGCCTGTGGCTCAGTGGGTAGGGCGCTGGCCCCATATACTGAGGGTGGCGGGTTCAAACCCGGCCCTGGCCAAAACTGCCACACAACAACAACAACAAAAAAATAGGGGCGGTGTCTGTGGCACAAAGGAGTAGGGCACCAGCCCCATATGCCGGAGGTGGCAGGTTCAAACCTGGCCTGCGCCAAAAAAATAAACTGCAAAAAACCCACAAAAAACAAAAATGAATCTAATATGTCCTGGCTAATGTGGCTAGTTGGCCACTCTGAGTGGTAGGGCCTGGGCCCCTCCTCTGTGCCTCCAGGCCAGGGCCTCTTGGCACTGTGTGGCCTGTATACCCCTGTGTGGCAGAGAGATAGCATAGGAGCTGGCAGGCATATTCAGTTGTTGGGAACCTCAATAACTCTCAGCCCCTTTCCCCGCAAACTTTTTTTTGGGGTTGTTCTGGTAGAACTGGGGGTAGAGCTGGGGGCAGAGCCTGCAGTCTTGTTTCCAGAGGTCTGGAGTTTCTGCGTTTGTCCCTGAGTGTCCGGCCAGGTGATGGAACCCCGGGGCTTTCTGGCTGTGGTGGCCATACTTATAGGACTTGCTCTGTGTTTGACGCGGGATACCTAGGCGCTGCCAGGTCAGGTAGGAGGTGAGCTTGTCCTGATCTTGCAGGATGCCCTCACAGCATGCCAGTACCTCGTCCTGGTCACCCTCGACCACCATCACCAGCTAGAGCCCCTGCTCCATCGTCTTGCCAGTGGTCAGGTCAGTGTCGTCGATATCTAGGATGTGGGAGTGGAACTGGCGGCCCAGGGCCTTCCTGGTGGATTAGGAGGGCCAGGTGGCTGTACGTAGCTTCATAGCAATAGTTTGGAGAATATCAAGTTCTGCAGAAATTATAGTCTCCAGGATAGTGGGGATGTAATTCTCACACTGCTACAGAGGGCTGCGTCCACCTGGAGGATCTCCGTGAGTACCTGGGACATCTCTGTCTTGGGAAACAGGCATCCCCAGCCAATCAGTGACCTTATCTATCAGGGCCTGAGACGCCTGGAAGAGTACCTCGTCTCTGTCGTCGTATTTCTTTTTTTCTTTTCTTTTTTTTTTTTTATAAAGCACTGGCGGTTTATTCACATGTAGCAGGGGAGGCTAATTGTTATACTAGGTTCTCATAGGGCAAGGTAATAATATGTTTATAATTAGGAAAAGACAGAACTGATATGAGGAGCAAGCAGCAGTCAGTTTCAGAGCTTCATCTTGGTAATCAACCAGTAAGGAGGAAGCATAATTCAGTTTCTGGCAGGTTATGTAAAATTATAACCATCTTTGGGGTCCAATGTCGTCATTACTCATGGAAGGGGGTACACATATTAATTACAACCCCAGCGAGTTCTCTTTTACCTAGATAATGGTCAAATGACCTGAACCAGAGGACAAAGCCTAAAAAGAGGTCTCAGAACACCATAGAATGTGCTTTGGGGAAAAGTGAACATGTGGGATCCATCTGTCATGTTATAGAATGATCCATCTCCAGCTTTATAATCCAGGAATATCCCCACATTTTGGGGTGGTCTCTCAGTGTAAGCTGAGTTTCTGGGGAGGTGAGGGCCCAGTACTCTCCCTAATAGAGCCTGATGGCCCAGAATCCATTCTGTGGGGACATTGCGACCTTCCCCTTCCTTGTTACATTGTCCCTACAAATTCCCAGGTCCCAGGAACCTATTACCTCAATCTCTGTCTCCCAGAAGCATCTCCCAGAGGTGATTTTCAGCTGACCCAACACACAATGAAGCAAGTCGAATGTCTCTTTGAAGCTGGGTAGATCTTGACCCCTTTCTTGCCAGGTTTCCCATTTTCAGACAGCAAGAGTACAGGATGGGCAGTGGCTGCATCCAAGGTCACATTTACAGCCTGGAACTCTTCTTTCCGCCAATCAGGGTACAATGGTGCATTCCTCCAGGCATACTTATATTGAGCCTTCCTCTTATCTGTGAGCTGTTCGGGTTTCTTTTGGACTTGGCACTCGGTTGAACTGCCTTGGGAGACGAGGCAACAGTGCGGAGGTCTTTGAGTGTTATCTGGAGCTCTAGACTGAGTTACCGAGCCAGATGGAGCTGTTAGTGTTTGGTTGTGGGCGCTGCAGAGCCATCGTGGGAGCTCTGTCGTCATATTTCATCTCAAATAGCTGGACGCCATGGTGTTATCCTTGAAGTCCTTCCAATGCTGGTACCATTTGGAGTCCCTTGTGTGTAGCACAACTCCCCCAGGGCCTCCTAGTTGGGCTCAAACACTTTCTTTTCTCTGAATTTCTCTCCTGCAAACTCTGTCCTGTTTGGAGTTTTGGGGACCCTGCCCCAGGGCACCGTTGTTTATTTCCTTCTTCACAGACTCCACCTCCAGAGAGAGGGCTTTGAAGGCCGCCACAGTCCTACCCAGCTTCTCCTAGCCTTTAGACATGGACTCAGCTGATGGCTGGGTGGTTCTTGCCACTTTCTCCACACCTTCCCTGATTTTCTGAGCAGTCACTTTTACCGACTTTGTCAGGACACTCCTCCATCGTGCTGTCAGCCCCCAGCTGCTTTAGTATCAGTTCACTGGTGCCAGTGGTTTCTGGGTCAGTGGTGGTGTTTCCTTCTTGCTTCCTGGAGCGCATCTGACTTTTCCAATTTCCTGGCCTCGTCTCGGCATTTTTTAATACTTTCTTTCATTTATTTGTTTTTGGCTAATTCTTGTTTGATACTATCTAGCAAGCCAGACAGCCTTTTCTATTTCTGGAAGAATATGATTTGAGCAGTGGAAGTTCTCTACCTGGCTGGCAGGTCTGATAGGTTGAGCCACTGGGAAGGTTGTGGCTGGAAAGAAACTGGACTCTACGGCTGAGGCATCTCTGATATTTAAGTGCAAGTTGTGAAGGTCACAGATTTTTGCCTTTGCCTCACCACTTTTTCCACGGCGTGCCACCGTCTGGCCACCATGCACTCCGCCTGCACATGTGGGGTCTGATCAGGAAGCCAAGGCTGATCCCCTCCTGGCCAGGCCTCATTCAGTGCTGTCCCCTGCCAGGTCATTTGGTTCCCACCCCCAGGCCTTGCTCTGTGACCCACACCCAAGCCTCTGGAGGAGCCCAGGGCGCCAAGGGCCTGAGGAGGAGACGCCCCCTCCCATCTGCAGACTGGCCCATGGACAGAGGCACCAGCCACCCCCAGCGCCACTGCTGCCATGTTGAAGGATTCTGTGTCCCTACTCCATTAATTTCTTAGGAGTTGCATAGTGGTAATATTTGTCATGCTGTATTCACTTGTTATCTAGAATACTTCTAAAGATAAAATTCCCCTCAGCAATCAGATGTGATTCTCATTATTCACAGATTTCACTTTTGCAAATTCACCTGTTTGCTAAAATATGTTTGTAACCCCCAAATTAGCAATCCTGGTACTGTCATAGTTATTAGACATGTGCAAACAGAGTGGCAAAAATTTCAAGTCACCTGACCTGTATATTCCCAGCTGAGGTTGAATAAAGTGATTCTCTCCTTTCTAAAGAGGAGACTACTTTTTTTCTTTTCTTTTAGTGCTTTTTTTTTCTGGAGATTGTTGCTGTTATAGTGGCCCTCAGACCTAGTGCTAAAGTGCTGTCTAGAATTCCTAAGTGAGAGAAAGCTCCCTTGTGCCTTATGGAAAAAAATACTATAATCCTAGCACTCTGGGAGGCCAAGATGGGTGGATAGCCTCCGCTCACAGGTTCAAGACCAGCCTGAGCCAGAGTGAGAGCTCGTCTCTAAAAATACCTGGGTGTTGTGTTGGGCGCTTATAGTGCCAGCTACATGAGAGACTTAGGCAAGACAGTCACTTAAGTCCAAGAGTTTGAGGTTGCTGTGAGCTGTGATGCGACAGCACTCTACCAAGGGTGACCAAGTGAGACTATCTCAAAAAAAAAAAATGTGTTAAATAAGCTTAGTTCAGTTATGTGTTATAATACTGTTGACTGCGGTTTCAATATTAATGAATCAAAAATATGTAATAAATACGGTATCTTTTAACAGAAACATATCTAAAATGAGGCTGTGTATTGACTGGTTGATGAAAATCTTGTGACCAGAGGCAGATAGGACTCTAACCCCAGGAACAGTGAGTGATTCAGTGTTTGATAATTCTGTGTTTGTAGTGACTTTATAAAGCATAACTACTTTGAATCAGCTGTTTTTGGTTTTCTTGAGATACAAAAGAATATCTTTTTAAATCAGTATAAAAAGTGTATTACTGAAAGTTGTGAGTCATGGAAGAAGGTAGATCATTAGGAGACCTGATGAAATATTTTGGGGATAAGTTCATTGCAATGTTTTCAGCACCTAGATCTGTGTTCGATACACGGCAAATACTCAATAATTATTTGTTGAGTGAAAGTTTAAGTGTGCCACAATGGAACATGACTTTCCTTGATGGCTTACAATTTCAATTTTGTATTATAGCTGTAATTAGGTTTTGTAATCAGGTTTCTGATTATAGACAGGGAGATGACCTGCTCATAGGGGTTGGTGTGGTGAATATTCAGTAATAGAAATTTATTTTAGAAATAGCGTGATCTCTCTTTGATTTTTGATTCCTGTAATTCTTAAAGGGGCAAGAGGTGAGGGATGCTCTTTGCTTTTTTGGGTGTACATGTAATAAATGCTTAGGCAGCTGGGCACTTTCAAATTCAGACACATGGTCTGCGATAAAGGGGTATTGCCAGTGGGAGTATAAATTTACTTGTGCAATTGAAAATAGAAGATAAAAAGGTCATTTTGAGGATCTATGAAACAGTCATATCCTAGTTAGTGGAGAATAGGCAAACCCAGATTATAGGAGTATTAATTTAATTAGATTTTTGTTAATTATACTGAAGAAATGTAGATTTTAATAAGGTTTGCCATTTAAAAATTGACTTAATTGTAATTGACTATAATATAGTATGTTTGGATATTCCTATGCCTTTATACAGTAGCTTGGGAACTGTAGAAACATTTTTTGATCACAGCTACTCCATATTTAACATTTTCCCAGGAATACATATGCATTTATTCAATGAACTAGAAATTTCATTAAACATGGCTGGTCTGTATTACTTCTGTGTACTGCATTTTCTTTTCTGTTTGATGGTATTTCATTTGAAAAACTGTTGCTTGAGACCCATTAAATTGGTTTAATGACCCACTAATGGGTTCTGATCCACAGTTTGGAGAACACTGCCCAAATAAACTGGGTGGTAATTTTTAAAAGCTAGAAATTCCTGGATCTTAATAGGAATGTAAAAGGGATATCACTGAAATGAAGTTCTAAAAATATAATTATTGTAGATGATGGTTATTAAATCTTTCTAAGGTAAAAGTTTCTATAGTATGTAATTAGAGAAACTGATCTCCATTTCTGATATTATAACTAATGATTTAGCTTTTAAAAATAAGTGCTTATTCTTTTCTTAGACAACCACAGTTCAGCTAATGCCAGAAACCAGTAACTGGGACACTTGCTGCTAATAGAAGCATGTGATGTAAGGGCTACGATCACATCACAAATATCCTTACTTATTTCAATTTTGGTGAAGGCTGAACACATATATTATAGAGTAATTTTTATGGTGACTGAGTAAAGCATTTGAAATCCTAAATAAGTGATTTCTTGTACTAAATATGGACTTCTTTGAGGTAACAAAGCAATGATTAATCAATGCTGTGACAAGTGTCATTTGAATATAAAATTTGATTTTTAAATTTCCATTTGTTGTGAATTTATACTTACAAAGAATATTGAATAACATGCTAAACATGAAAAGATACCTGTGGGAACTTTAATCCTTAATACTGATTGATTCTTAGACTACTTTCTGTTTTATCTGTTGCAGCCTTAAGGAGGTCAGTTGACTCTGTAAAGTCCTAAATTATTGGGCCCTGCAGCTTATAGAACCTGATTATTTGTTTCATGTTTTGAAGATTCGTCAGTGATCATCATCAAATTAGTAGAAGTATGCCAGTGGCCTACATTTCTGTTTGTATAATCAGATTATGTCTCATGTTTTCTGTATTTAGCTGCTCATTTTTATCTTTATTAGTGGATGTTACTTTGTCAAAATTATAATTATTAATGAAAACAATTTTTTGTACATGCATGTAGCTTTTTTTTTTTTTTTTTGTAGAGACAGAGTCTCACTTTATCGCCCTGGGTAGAGTGCCGTGGCGTCACACTGCTCACAGCAACCTCCAGCTCTTGGGCTTAAGCGATTCTCTTGCCTCAGCCTCCCTAGTAGCTGGAACTACA
>CAUYON010079129.1:0-56811 GCA_963573935.1 Arctocebus calabarensis
ATCTTAGCAAACAATTCAACAAAACACCAAAAAAATTATACACCGTGATCAAGTTGGTTTTATTCCAGGGCTACAGGGTTGGTTTAACATACACAAATCTATAAATATAATATATCACATCAATAAATAAAAAAGACCATATGATTCTCTCAATTGATGCAGAAAAAGCCTTTGATAATATCCAACGTCCTTTCATGATAAGAATCTTAAGAAAATAGGCATAGAAGGGACATTACTTAAACTAATAGAGGACATCTACAGCAAACCCACAGCAATATCATATTGAATAGTGTAAAATTGAAAACATTTCCACTCAGATCAGGAAGGAGGCAAGGATGCCCACTGTCTGCACTGCTATTCAACATAGTAATGGAAGTCTTAGTCATCGCAATTAGGCAAGAGAAGGTGCTCAAGGGTATCTAAATAGGGTTAGAGGAGATCAAACCTCACTCTTTGCTGATGATATGATCCTGTACCTGGAAAATTCCAGGGACTCAACTTCAAAACTCTTAGAAGTGATCAAGGAATACAGCAGCATCTCAGGTTACAAAATCAACACTCATAAATCTGTAGCCTTTATATATATCAACAATAGTCAAGCTGAAAAAACAGTCAAGGACTCTTTTCCTTTTATAATAGTGCCAAAGAAGATGAAATATCTGGGAATTTACCTAACAAAGGATGGGAAAGATCTCTATAAGGAGAATTATGAAACTCTGAGAAAAGAAATAGCTGAAGATGTTAACAAATGGAAAAACATACCATGCTCATGCCTGGGAAGAATCAACATTATTAAAATGTCCATACTACCCAAAGCAATCTACAGATTTAATGCAATCCCTATTAAAGCACCATTGTTATACTTTAAAGAACTTGAAAAAATAGTACTTCATTTTATATGGAATCAGAAAAAACCTTGAATAGCCAAGACATTATTCGGAAATAAGAACAAATCAGGAGGTATCACATTACCACACTTCAGGCTATACTATAAATCTATAGTGATCAAAACAGCATGGTACTGGCACAAAAACAGAGCGGTGGATTTATGGAACAGAATAGAGAACCAAGAGATGAACCCAGCTACTTATCACCATTTGATCTTCGACAAGCCAGTCAAAGATATTCAGTGGGGGAAAGACTCCCTCTTTAACAAATGGTGCTGGGTGAAATGGTTGGTGACCTGTAGAAGACTGAAACTGGACCCCCACCTTTCACCATTAACAAAAATTGATTCTCACTGGATAAAAGATTTAAACTTAAGAAATGAAACTATAAAAATACCAGAGGAGAGTTCAGGGAAAACACTCGAAGAAATTGGCAGAACACTGGGAGAATATTTTATGAGGAGGACCCCTGGGCAATTGAAGCAACACCAAAAATCCATTATTGGGATCTGATCAAACTAAAAAGCTTTTGCACAGCCAAGAGCACAGTAAGTATAGCAAACAGACAACCTTCAGAATGGGAGAAGATTTTGCAGGTTATGCTTCTGACAAAGGTCTAATAACTAGAATCTACAGAGAACTCAAACTAATCAATAAGAAAAGAATAAATAATCCCATTTATATGTGGGCAAGAGACTTGAACAGAAACTTCTGTGATGAAGACAAGCACATGGCCTACAGACACATGAAAAAAATGCTCGTCATCCTTAATCATCAGAGAAATGCAAATGAAAACCACTTTGAGATATCATCTAACTCCAGTAAGATTAGCCCACAGCACAAAATCCCCAAACTACAGATGTTAGTGTGGACGCAGAGAGAAGAGAACACTTCTACACTGCTGGTGGGAATGCAAGCTAATACGACCTTTTTGGAAAGAAGTTTGGAGAACAACAAGGAACTAAAAGTAAACATACTGTTCAATCCTGCAATTCCTCTACTAGGTATATGACCAGATGATCAAAAATCATTTTACAACAAAGACATTTGCACCAGAATGTTCATGGCAGTCCAATTCATAGTAGCCAAGACATGGAAACAGCCCAAGTTCCCATCAACCCACGAATGGATTAACAAAAAAGCCATAAAAACAAGATGGAGACTTCATATCTTTTATGTTTTCCTGGATGGAGCTGGAACATATTCTTCTTAGTAAAGTATCTCAAGAATGGAAAAAAAAAGTATCCAATGTACTCAATACTACTATGAAATCAATATATAACCATCTACACATTCATACGAATAGCAAAATGTAACTATAGTCCAGAAAGAACGGAAGAGTAGAGAGAGGGGAGGGAAAGGGGGCTATGGGAGGAGGGAGGGTATTTGGAGAGACCTTACCTAATGTTATGATGTAATAGCACATTTAAAAATTATTAAGAAATGAGTATAATTGTGATGGATATGTTACTTAGTTCAATATAAGCATTTTACATTATATATTAAAGCAGTACCCTGAACCCCATAAATGCATCAATGTACAAAGTTATGATTTAATAAAAAAAAATTAAAACAAACAAAAAAAAGCAGGTTTCATCCCAGAGATGCAAGGCTGGTTTAACATATGCAAGTCTATAAACATAATTTATCAGATCAACAGAAGCAAAACAAAGGCCATATGATCCTCTCAGAGAAAGCATTCAATACAATCCAGCATCCTTTTCTAAAAAGAACACTTAAGAATATAGGCATGGGTGGCACATTTCTTAACTTGATTGAAGCCATCTATGACAAACCCACAGCTAATATCGAACTGAATGGAGTAAAATTGAAACCTTTCCCACTTAGAACTGGAAGCAGACAAGATTGTCCTCTATCACCACTGCTATTCAAGATAGTGCTGGAAGTTCTAGCTAATACAATGAGGCAAGAGAAGTAAAAGGCATTCAAAAGGAGCAGAGGAGGTCAAACTCACACTCTTTGCTGATGATATGATCTTATACTTAGAGAATCTCAAAGATTCCTGTGTATTAAGTGGCAGCATAATATGGAACAGCTGTGCCATTTGTTTTTATAAAGTTCTAATGCCAGGAAATTTAATATTCTTAATATTCTTGTACATATTGAGAGAGGATACCGGAGAAGGGTGAGGTCTGGGAGAACAGGTCTTCTCAAAGAAAGCACAAGGATACACTTGCAGGGTCCTCTCCATGGTGACTCAGACTTTAGGAATTTGTAACTTCCTGGAACTTGGAAATTTCCAAGTTCTGTGAAATCCTGTGGTTCTGTGGGGGCTGGACTAGCATTTCCCACTTGATTCAAACTGGTCAATGAGAAGGGTACCTGTGGGGTGGGACTTCTTGACTGTCAATAAAAAAGGAAAGATCAAGCTAGATGTGTAGCACGGCCATTTGGAATTGGTCTATGCCATACGCTCCCAGCTGATGAATAAAGCCCTTCCTCTTACTAACATGGTGTTTGGGTGCTCTTTCTCTCCATTGGGCCTTGTCTTCCTGCAACAATATGATCACATATATTTGTGATTCTCCAAGTTGAAATTCTTTTTTTTTTTTTCAAGACAGGGGTCTCAGTCTTGTTCAGGCTAGTCCTAAGCTCCTGAGCTAAAGCAGTACACCTGTCTGGGCCTCCTAGCATGCTAGGATTATAGGCATGAGCCACTGCACTTGGCCTGAAATTCATTTCTTTATAAAGAGATCTATAAACTTTAGTGATTCAAGAAAGGTCATGCAATCTAGTGTTACTGTCAACAGAACATAAATTGTGTAAAAAATTTGATTATAACAAAAACTCCCAGTGTTTTTGCTGAAATGAAGGCAAGGAAAATAAAAGTTATGGACTAGATACATAATAATTTATGAAATATGTATATATTTTTATTTTACTATTTATTCTAACATCATCAGCCTATTGATAGAGTAAACACTTGCAAGATTAGAGTTGGACATCTTTGATATTTTGCCTTTTAATCACACAAAATACATAATTTTTATCTATCTTTTGCTTTTTGTTATGAAGATAAATTTGTCAAGGCAGGAAGAGAGAACATTTTATTTAAGTGTATGTTAGTTACCTTGTTTTGTAACTTTAATTATCTAGACATATGCTAAGTGGACCTTAATTTGTTCACTTGTCTAAACCCTACAAATATTAGGGAGGGACTAATCGACTTCCTGCCCCAAAGCTACATTTGTTAATTTGTTCCTTCTTTTTTATTTAACGCATATTTGCTTAACATTTTCTATTAACCAAGTGTTTTAATTTCATTCATTCAACAAACATTTATTGAGTATCATTAGAGTGCTGAAGACCAGACTGGACACAAAGGATATTCTGATTAATGAAATCAGTTGTAACTGGGAGGAGTTCAGGTCAGTTGGGAAGAAAGAGAGATGGTAGAACACAAATAATGTGGTAAGTGTTTACTGAAAGTCTATACAAAACACAATGAGTATACACAAGGGAGAACACCTCAATCTCTGGAGTTGGGGGCATCTTTACAGAGCACGAAATGACATCTTGGGTGGGACTTGATGCATGAGTTTAGCTGATTGCTGGCACTAGGTCCTAAATCAAAATATAATACATATTATATAAAATAGTACATATTTATTTATAGTGTATTATTTTATATAATACATATTATACAGGGTGGCCATAAAGTTGTATACAAATTGTACACGGACTTTAAAATTGCACGTGTACTATAATCTGTAATATAAAATATATAAAATATAGTGTATATATATTTAAATGTATTTAAATATATAATGCATTACAGAAATACATTATTATATGTAAATTTTGGTCCATAAATAAAAAATAAAGCCTAAAATGGGAAAGATTTTACTCTTAGATTCTTAGCACTCAAAAGTATTGATGAGACCTGGGGAGAAGTGTAAGAAGTTTGGGGCAGGGGAAAGAAGGATCAGGCAGAAGAAATCAACAACAAAGCAGGGGAAAAGTGCTTGTGGGATTTCAGGTCTTCTGAATAGTTATGGTTAGAGATCTGGTATCTTGGGTGAGAAGCAAAGGTTTTCAAGTTCCAGCTGCTCCAAACTCCTTGAGGAGTGCCAATGTTGGTGTCTGGAGAGCTCATGCTTGGCAAGAAGGAGCCTAGATTTTGTTGATGATGCTGGCAAAATGCAGATGAGGACAGAACAACCACCTGGTGAATTTGCTCTAGTTGCTTATTCTGGCTGTAGGGATAATTCCCTACAAACCAAACCTCAGCCTGACTTTATCACATTAGCCCTCTGCTTTATGAGGTGGGGCTTTCTAAGCCTCCATCTGGCCACCCAGACTGCTCCCAGGTGTTGCCAGCACATGCATGAAAGCACATTTCCCTGGGGGTGTTTTTCTGACCTTGCTACCTCAATCCAGAAAGCTCTCTGAAGTTTTCATTGCCCACAGAGCCTAACTCTCTCACACCCCCAATATTGCATGACTTCACCTCTCTAAGATGACAGCCAAGATTATCAGGAAAATTCCTGCTCTGGGTCATGCTCACCTAATAAAAAGATTGTTCTGACCAATTCTCCTAGCAAGAGATAAGGTCTAACATCCATCATGGCAAGAATTATGCTTCCCCATCCAAGTACTCAGAATGAAAAAATTTTGAAAGTCAACAGATTGAACTCAATCTACTAGTCCAGGAATGTTATTCAGTTTTGAGTAAAATGATAGAAAATAACTCCAAATGGATCATTAGATTAGATTCTCCATTAGGGGAATCCAAATTGAATTGATGATGAAAATGAAATAGAAAATCTAGGCCAATAATTGGATTTTCCTCAATTGCAATGAGGAATCCTCCATATTCTGCCTTTAATTGTTTTCTTTTGTTTGCACATATACTTGTGAATGACTTGGAACAATGTCAAAGCAAATTAATAGGGACAATGTGAGGCAGAGTCAAAGGCTCCAGCCTGAAAATCGGGGTGCTGGTTATTCAAATGAATAAACTAAAAGACCCCTTCCAGTTCTATATTTTGGCAATGTCATCCTTATTTCCACCTCACATCTTTGGTACATTCAGTAAACACAATGCTGCTACACATTGTCCAGATTCCCTTTTGGGGACTGAGGCCCTCACGCCCAGAGATGTTGAGAGTGTTGTGTGTGCCTCCCAAGAAAGGGGTGTTCCAGCTACAGGTTAAGCCCCTTTCCTGGGGGCAGGGATATAAATGCTTGCTTCCCTGTGCTCCAAGGCAGGGCCACCCAGCTCCAAAGATCCCTGTGGGACCCACTGGGGACTTTAACGTGGCTCCAACACTAGCCACCTTCTCCTCCCACCCCCCAGTGAGTTTCCTTCTGAAGTTATGAGTCCAGAGCCCTCTCCCCCCACCCCCCAGTGAGTTTCTATCTCAGAGTTTACTTCCCCTGGGACCCAACCCACCACAGGGGGTGCCAAGAATAGCCTCGGAAATGGTCTCGAGAAACAGACTCTGAGAGCTTCATCACTGGTGGTGGGTGCAGAGGTGACAGCCCTGGCATGTGCGTAATGATCGTTAACACTGTCCCCAGTGGTGCCTTGGGATGGAACTCCAGGTGGGAACAACACTTCGGCCTGAGAAGCATGCATACATGGTAGTATAAGCACAGCAGAACTGGATGGCTGTTGCTGAAGATAGGTCCTTTAGAGAAGGAAAAAAAAATGATAAAAGACTAAGAGTGTTATGTCTGCAATTAAACTCTAAGTGTGAAAGCAAGGGAGCCTCTTGCCAGCATGTAAGAAACTCTTGCAGCCAGAAATTCAGAGGATAAGGACCAGGATTTAATCATTAAGAGAAGCCAAGCTCTTACGAAGGTTAAGGTCCCCACTACTGAGGAGGCTGAGTCAGGAAGATCACTTGAGCCCAAGAGTTTGATGTTGAGCTATGACGCCACGTCACTCTACCAAGGGTGACAAAGTGAGACTCTGTCTCAAAAAATAAATAATTTAAAAACGAAAGTTAAACTCCTAAATAGGCCAGGGCTACCGTGGCAAAGTCAGGCTCTAATGTGGCAGAATGGAGTCTGGAGCTGGGATGGGGATATCGACGCCTTTCTAGCAGTATATCAGCACCAGCTTTTGAAGTCCTTGCCAGGATGTTAAATCCTGTATTACAATAGAGTGCTCTAATGCTGATAATGCCTTATCCAACTTGATATTCTGCTCCTAGATAACCTGCAGGAGTAGCCCACCCCTCCTTGTTAGCAGTGTTCTTCCTCTCACTCACAAGATGACTCTGAGTCCTCTGCCTTGAAACTCACCCCCAGGACCTTCCTCCACCTCCCTCCTGACACTAGACCAGGAGTCATTGGGGGTAGGTCAAAATGTAACTTGGGCAGGGGAGTCCTGGGTTCTCTAAGGGAGGGATGGAGTGTAGTTAACATGTACTAGCAGAAGTAGAGGGGCATGGCGCTGGGTCCTGAAGGACCTTGATCAAAGGCTCAGAATATCAAGTTGGATAAGGCATTATCAGCATTAGAGCACTCTATTGTAATACAGGATTTAACATCCTGGCAAGGACTTCAAAAGCTGGTGCTGATATACTGCCAGAAATGCCCTCGAAAGGAATAGCTAACACCAAGTGACAGAAATGCCAGGTCACCCTGGCAATTTTGGAAAAGGGAATTAAAGTCTCAGAGAAATGGGCATGCTAGAATGGATACACTTTTAGGGCCAGAAAACCTTCTATTTAGCAAAGTGATAAGAAATGCACTAGTGTTAGGGTTGCTGGAATTTTTGAGAAGCTCAGTGGTGGCCTTCATTTGAAGACCACACCTGATAGGAGGGAATACAATGACAAAACTGGGCTACTGGGGATGAGAGAATTCTAGAATAATAAAGGTCAGCACTTAGCCAGCAGAAGCAAAATAATTGCAATTACTATAATGAGTTGGCAAGGTAGTAGTACTTCCTGGGGGCACTGGGGAGAGTCTAGGGATGCAAGATGCTCATTGTTAAAACAGGGACTATCCCTGGAAAACCAGGTAGTTGATCATTCTAGGGGTGACCCATGTAAAGCTGTGGAGATGGTTAATAGAATGAGGCATACCTAGGGGCAAGAGAGAGGGACAGGCAAGGAGGATATTGTCCAATCTACAAGCAAAATAGATCAAGCATTGGGAGGCTGAGGGCAGCTCCTCCAGTTAAAAGTCAACAGCCGACTAGGCACAGTGGCTCACACCTATAATCCTAGCATTCTGGGAGGGTAACGTGGGTGGATTGCCTGAGCTCAGGAGTTTAAGACCTGGCTGATCAAGAGTGAGTCTCTGTCTCTACTAAAAATAGGAAAATTGGCTGGGTATTGTGGTGGGCAGCTACGAGGGGGTGCTGAGACAGGAGGATCACTTGAACCCAGGAGTTTGAGGTTGCTATGAGGTCTGATGCTACAGCATTCTACCCAAGGTGACAGAGTGAGACTGTGTCTTAAAAAAAAAAAAAGAAAAAAAGGCTCGGTGCCTGTGGCTCAATGGGCTAAGGCACCAGCCATGTACACCTAAGCTGGCGAGTTCGAATTGAGCCCAGGCCCGGCAAACAAAAATGACGGCTGCAACCAAAAAATGGCTGGGCGTTGTGGTGGGCACCTGTAGTCCCAGCTACTTGGGAGGCGGAGGCAGGAGACTCGCTTGAGACCAGGAATTGAGCTGTGAGCTGTGATGCCATAGCACTCTACAGCTTGAGGCTCTGCCTCAAAAAAAAAAAACCAAAAAAAAACAGTCAACAACCCTCTCCGTTTCCAGACCTAAGCCCCATTTTCAGACTCAGAACACATTGACTGAGAGAGAGGACGAGTCCCCAGGAGGAAGACCTGGAAACACTATGGCAAATACATATGGCAGTGATTTCTCCAGTCCTCTCCCAAAGAGACCTGGGAGATATCCAAATATTTCAAGGAGTGATGGACACAGGGTCCAAGTTTTCATTGATATCTGAGACCGAAGTGTCTACGTGATCTCCTAGTAGGTTGGGGGCTTATGGCAACCAGGTCATAAATCAAGTATGGCTCACTGTGGCTCCTCTGAATCCACAGACAAGCCTAGTGGTCACTTCTCCAATCCCCAGAGGTATAATTCAAATGGACATACTTGACGGTTCACTGAGCACTTACACTGGTCCCTTGGTTTGTGGGGTAAAAGTTAGTGTCATGGCAAAAATCAAATGCAAGTGTTTGAAATTGCCCCCTCCCGACAGCCAACATGGCTAATCAAAAATAAGATTGCATCTTAGGAGGGGGAACAGCAGAGACTGTGCCACCCTTAGAGACCTAAGGCTGAGAGGCAGAGACCCCAGTGCACGTGTCTCTTTAATCCTCCTATCTGGCTTCTACAGAGGCCATATGCTTCCTAAGGAGGGCAGTGGACCCCTGCAAAGTAGTAATCTCAGTGATAGCTATGGGGTCAGAATTAGGATTTTAATTAGAGCAGGCTAACTCTCAGGCACGTGGAATGTTGCCAGAGATCTCGTGAGTGCGTCTTTTTGATCCCTATAAGAAAGAGAATGAGAACAAGTTGTATTCACAGGGCATGGACACCAGCGCACAGTTACAGTCTTGCCTCGTGGGGAGCAATGAAGCCATAGACCAAACAAGCATCAAGACCAGCCAAAACGTGCCAACGTGACCTGTCTGGACATTTCAAGGGATGTAACACTAGTTCCCTGGATTGATGACGTCACCTTAATCAGACCAGAAGAGCAAGCAGCGGCAACTGTAGGGGAGGTCCTGGGGAGACACATGTGCCCACGTTGGCAGGAAATCCATCCCATGGAGAGTCCAAGGCCCGTTTTTGAAGGTGACTGGACAAAGGAACAGCTGCAGCCAGAGAAGGGAGATGTCTCTCAGGGCTCAGACCACTCTGATGAGGGTCACACTGGCAGCCAAGCCACCTGGATCCACAGAGGTGTCAGCTGAGGGGGAGGGAAATCTAGAAGGACCATGGAGGAAGGGGAGCAGGAGCTGCTATGGCGCCAGCTGCAGGGGCAGTGGTTGGAGCTCATCCCATTAATATTTTCCTTATCCGAAGCAGGAGAGTCAGTGGCACAGAGGTGGGTTGCAGCAGCCCGGCTCCCTACCCTGATCCTCTCCTGCAGGACCACACGCTATCCCGCAACCCCCTGCAAGTGTGGATGACTGCGTGTCCCTCTGGGCTCCCCACAGTGATGATTCTCTGCGAGGCCAACTTTAGTCGGGATCCTGAACCTTCTGGGGCCCAACTGTGTACTTGTAAAATCTAGTTTTAGCAAGAACCCTGCTAAGTCAGTTTGGTAAGAATCCCCCACCCCCAACACCTGATCACCCTGGTATCTGGTCACCTTTAATATCTGGTTGGGTGCCTCGTCTTCCACTGCCCCCCAGATGCTCTCTGGTCTCCCTGGCTTGTCTTCAGCTAGCATCCCATTAGGTCAGTTTATCCAGAATTTTCCTGACCCATGATGTTTCCTCTTAGTAATTTTCCATTCATGGATCCTCGCCTTGCCCCTTGGCCAGAAATTCCCACTCGCCCATTCTGGATTCAGAATTCAGCCCAGTTCTGTCTAGAGGTCTCTTTTCCCATATTGCAATAGTCTTGAATAAAATCTTCTTTTACTGCTTTAACTACTGGCAGCTCTGGTTTTGCTCTGACACTCCCCAAGCCTACTGGCACAACTGTCCTCAGCTGAAAGGCTTCTCCCAGGGCCATAGCCCCTTCCCTGGGCAGCCTGCTACCTCTGATGACTGGTTAATGCAGAGCACTAAGGGCCTGGCCCTTTCTACTGACTGAGAATGACTCTGTAGTGCCAACCCTGTTCCAAAGTCTGCCTGGATGGGCCAAGGCCTTTGTGGCAGCTGTATCGTAGCCCCGTTTCTTTTTGGCTCAGTTCTGCATCTTGCTCTCTCACAAGCGTGGACCCCCAAAGCACCCCTCAGACAAATTTCCATCTCAGAGTCAGCTCCCTTTGGAACCTAGCCTCCACCACACAATCTTGCACATCTAATTAAAAAGAAAAAAGACGTTAAAAATATTTGAAACTTTATGTTTTTAAAACATTATATATGAAAAAGGAGCCTTTAATGCCATCATGTAACACAGCACACCATTATAAAGAACAAAACCAAAAGGGAGGTACGGCATGGCAGGGCATTTCCAGGGAAAACAGGGAAGGTTGTGCATGACCGATACGATCCTGGAATGCCAAAGGCTTCATAGGAAAATCAGGGTGATGCAGGCTTTATCTAGATAACAGCCAATTACTAAGTGCTGGGACCCAGGCAAGGGCAGTTCCCATATTATCTCACTTAATCTGAGCAATAACCCTTGGAGGTGGGTAAGGTAATGGCTGTCACTTTGCCGATGGGGAAATTGAGGCTTGGCAAAGTTAAGCCATTGGACCAAGATCACACAACAAATAAATAGTGGAACTGGGTTTAAAACCCAAGACAGCTGATTTCTGCACTTGAGGGCTTCCTCATGCCCTCCTGCCTCCTTATAGGAAAACTCAAGGATATCTGGAGACTTTGCATTGCCTTGTCTAACATTGATCCAAGCAAAAATCTTCCACTGGAATTATTCATATACTGAGAACCAAACCTTTTTTTTATCAAACACTATTAATAGGAAAAGGGGATTCACTTGGGGAATTTACTTTGCATTCATGTTTGCAGAAACATATTAACTCCATAGAATAAAGGATATTTCGATAAATCTGGCTTTACTTCTCAAACGCTCTGGCTTGATAAAGAGGTGACCAAAATACGAGGCTTTGACATTGTTCAACTCAATAACTCTGTGCAAATCTGGTGCTCAGGACCTACTGGCTTACCCCTGAAATTTTAGAGAAAAATATTTTGAGTTTTCTAAAATGTTTATAGCACTTTTCACTCTTGTTAGAAGTATGTCTCTAAAGAATTGGAATGAGTATAGAAGAAACCAGAGAACAGTGATGCTCAGGCCTCATAGTATTTTGTCATTGTCTAATTGCTTTCTAAGCAAAAGCATTCTACCAAATAATTTATCCCCTAAAAACATACTTTATTATAATGATTATAATGGACATTGATTGAAAAAAAGGATTTGCTTTATTGAAATGTACTTTTACAAACATGTAGAACATATACATTTTGCCTGATAAGTAGTTCCAAAAATATGACTTTATAAATATATATGTAATTAAATTAAATATGTAAACATTAGATAACGTATGCATGGAATTTATTTAACACTCATTGAGTGTTTGCTGGATATAGAGCATCGTTCTCAGGGTATCAACTAATTTAAACTTCACATCAATCTATAAAGTGAGAATTTATTACATTACATAGATGAGGAAACTGAATCACAGTGAATTTGATGAACTTGACCAAGAAGACATAGATGGTGACTGGCAGAGGTGGGTTCCACCTGTATTCCTTCAAGGGCCTGTATTCTTATGGGGTAGGATTAAACCAACCAAATGAGGACAAAGGCACCAACCTCCCCATTCTTCTTATGTTCTCATACTTTTCTTTCAACCCCTGGGCATTTAATAGGATTTAATTACTGTGTGTTACAAGATGAATCCCTAGGGATTTTGAACTTGTCTATTCATAGCCCCTGGGAATGATTCTATTCATAGTAGCCCATAAGCAGTTGTTCAGTTGAATGAATCTACATGTCTGAGGGAATGTGAGACATTTCCAGTGAGTCACATGCTTACAGGTGTCAGGAATGTGACCTAAATGAATGTTGCAGGTGGGTGGGGATTGTGGCCCTGGGGGTGCTCACACTTGTCTGAAGGGGCAGCTGCTCCTCGACTCCAGCCGGGAGTTGCCAGTGGGAAAATGGGTCCAGCGTGGACTCTTTCCTCCTTTTTGAGAGAACTCAGAAATATAGATGAAAATCCTTATTTTTATAGCAATATTCTTCAAACCATGCAGAATATATCTGTGCACCATTGGTCCTTGGGTGACCATTTTGCAACTCTGATCTGAATGAAAATTAAGACTGTGGGTCTTTCAAGTGCTATAAACTGAGGAACATTGGAAAAGTGATCTTCATTTGCTAAATATCTCCCCCAATGATGCCTGAATTTATACTATTTTTAATTTATCCTCCAAGTTAAAGTTAGGTTTTCCACATTCATTAAAACCTATGGTAGGGAGAGATAATCTAATCAGCTGAAACCCACCACCATACTCCGAAGAAATGCCAGACCCTCCTGCTGGGAGGAGACACAGTCAAAACCATCCACGTGGGTTGGGATGCGGGGGTCGAATAGAAGCAGATTCAGCCTTTGACCTCGTCAGCAGAGACCTGTCCAGGGCCTGTCCAGCCCTCAGCCTCCATCCTTCACCGCACTGGACCCCACCTCACCTTTTCTGTGAGGGATGATTTTATGAATGAGGGTTTTTGTAGTTATAACAAAAGCGACTCAAAGTAGTCGAGGCAAAATAGAGTGAGCGTGACAGTGAGAGCGAGAGAAAGCTGGAGAATGTATTCATGCTGGAAACTGATCTCTGAGAAATCTAGGTCAGCTGTGCTGGATCCAGGCCTCAAACAGCCTCTCTCCATCTCTGAGCTCCACACCCCCCTGTGCTGGCTTTGCTACGGGGCAGGGTCTCCCAGCCAGGTGGCCCAGGTGGCCAGCAGTGGCTTCTGATTTTCCTTGTACCCTGCAGAAAGAGGAACCTTTTCCCCAGTGGCCTCAGCAGAGCATCAGAGTTGACATCTGCACTGCCTTAGGTCAGGTGTCCATTCCTAGATTCATCACTGTGGTGGTGGTGGGGGATAGGATACTCTGATTGGCTAAACTCGGTTACAGATCACCTCCCTCCCTTACCCAGAAGCCAGAATAGGGTAGACGTTTTCTAAAAATGTATGGACGTAAGATCTGACGGGTGGATGGGCCTCAAAATAGAAATAAGAGGAAGCAGAAGTGGAAATGGATATTGAGCAGGTGAAATACCACCCCAGAGTTCATTCCCAGGAGACCTATACAGTTACTCGGGTTTCTTTGCATTTTAACTAATAAGGAAATGCTAATCCAATGGCAAATGAAGCCATGTAAAAGCTTTTCTTCCCCCTACAGCTAATCTCATTAGCTCCATTCCTGCTCTGAGCTCTGGTCTCTGCTCCGCAGGGCTCTGACGCTGAATCTAGTCTTAGCAGAGGTGATGGAATGTCTCCCACGGACTGCTGCTTTGCCTTCTTCCCCCCAATTTTCACTGCTGAAAAGTAAGGAGTGTGCAGTGAAAAGTCCTTCACAGTAACGACTGTGCAGTGGGCGCCTTTGTGAGCAAGCAGAGAAAATCTCTTAGAAACACAACCCCAGGGCTAGTTTGCCTTCCATGACATGACTACTTACTTTCTCAAAGAAACATTTCTAATCTCCCAGAAACTCTGTAAGAGAAAAGCAAATCATTGCAATTGACTGTGATTTTGAGTTACTCACTTATACATCTGTCCCCTCCTCTAGCACAGGGCTCTGGGGCAGCTTTATAACCCCACAGCCAGCTCAGGGCCTCCTTGTGGTAGGTACTCCATGATTGTGTGTTGGGTGAGTGAATGTGGGTTTAGTTGAACTTTTGCAATTGTTTCTTTTAGGAGGTTGCATGTAACAGATGTTTTTCTCAGGTTGCTATTTATTTAGGAAGGAAATGAAGACTACACAGGAAAAGAGAATTCATTATCATTTTATCTCACATTTTGACCAATAACTCTTAATCATCTGCTCTTCCACCTTTTTCCAGAGTGTTAAGAGGCACACATCAAATGTTTCACTCGCGTTTCCTTTCTCCTTGTCCTGCCAACAGGGCCTTGGAGATAATAACAACAATTGCATTTACACAGATTTCACTATCAGCCATGCCCTGGACCAGCTGCTTAATGTGTTATATCTCAATTAAGTCTCCCCACAATGCAATGAGAACACTAAGTGTGATTAAGATTTTAGGGCTGAGGAAACTAAGATTCTTTCCCAAAGACGCAGAATTGGTGAGAGACAGGTCTGCTATGAGCAGGTGCTTTTCATCACTCTCCAACCTCTTAGGTGATTCTCCTGAACATGCAACATCTAAAGGTCCAGCAGAAATGGAAGAAGAAGGAGGAAGCTGAATAATCCTTGAAAGAAGAGAACCCCCTTTTGGATGGATGAGAATTATCTGCATTTGGGGGTACTCTTTACACCTTCTCCAGAAGCATCTCCAGAAGATGTCATCAGGGTTTATTCCCTATGGAACTTTCCAGTTCATTAGGTTTCAGTTCATTTTAGTTGACTAAAGATTTCACTTCTCCAGTATTCACACCACCAGATAAGGATCTGGTAGTAAAAACTCTGTGGTTACAAAGATGAATGCTCCTAATTCCAGTCTTTATAGAACTCCCAGCTGGTGGGGACCAAAGCTAATGAAAATCCCACCCAGAATCTTAGAGGGTCCAGCAAAGAGCTCTTGGAGCACAGAGCAAAAAGAAGATGATTCCCCAAATATACCTAAGAGGTGTCTTCACATGGGCAGGAGACAAAAAGGATAAGTGAGAGAGGAGCAAAACAGGGTGGTGATTAGGGGCGTGGACTTGAGGGCCAGCTGCCTGGATTTGAAGCCTGCCTCCAGCACATGCTAGCTTTGGGATCTTGACCAAGTTCCTGTGCCTCTATTTCTCCATCTGTAAAGTGGGATGATAACAACGTAATCAATGTCATTAAGGCCTTGTGAGATGAGATGAGTTACTTTGTTCGTTTGTTTGAGACAGACTCTCACTCTGTCACCCAGGTAGACTTCAGTGGTACCATCATAGCTAACAGCAACCTCAAACTCCTGGGCCAAGTGATCCTCCTGCCTCAGGCCCAGGTACCTGGAACTGCAGGCGCACACCACCACATCTGGCTAATATTTCTGTTTTTTGTCAAGACAGGATCTCACTCTTGCTCAAGCTGGAAGTTACTATTTATAAAGTCTTAGAACAAGCGGGCACTGAGTGAGCGCTCTGCAAGTGACTGATAAACTGTCAATCACGTGTAGGGTGAACAGGTAGAGAAAGGTGCAGGAAGGTTCCAGCCATGAGACCACAGCTGAAGTCAGAAGGTGTGCAAGGTAAACATGGAGCATTGCACAGTCCAGGGGCTTGGAGCATCCCGTGCACACAGGACGGGGATTGAGGGGGATGGCTGCAAGGGAGATGAGCTAAACTGCCCAGAGGAGAGCTCAACAGCATCCCCGAAGTGCAAACCACTCCCTGTATGCAACATAATAACTTTCCCAAGCAGTAACCCCAGTTTGGAGCCAGAGATGGTCACAGGCATGCTATGGATCTGGCTCCCTGAGTGAAGTCATAATTAGTAATAGACTGTAGGAGACAGCTGAGTGTTTCTGAAAGGGGAAACCTGGCAAGAATAATTTTGACATGAATTTTTACAATGTGTTCATTGAGGTGGAGGGAAGGAGGCTTTGTTCCGATCCAGGCAGCCTGAACATGTCTGCAGCAGCCCTCATATCAAAAGCTGGCACGGGGACAGGGCACCAAGTCAAGAACCCCAAATCACAGCTCAGTGCTTGTTGCATACAACTCAATGAGTCAACTTCAGATTTCTGGATCCGCAGCTTCCCCGCCTTGCGGTGTGGGCAAAAGTGCCTTTCTCTGCTAGGAGCTTGATGATGTGAAAAACTCAGCAATCAGGAGGGTGCTGTGTGCAGCGGGATGATAATACAACACCTGAATATTCCCACAGCCTTGCCCACTGCCGCACGGTTCCCACAGGTGTGATTAATCCCTTCTGAAAGCTCTGTACACATGTCACTCGGCTTGCCCCTCTCCCAAGAGGGCACGGTTGATTCAATCTGAACTTCTCAACTGCCCTAGGACTGTTTAAACTTGCCAGTGGCAGTCGTGTGATTCTAACTGGTGTGAGGTTGTAAGGCCTGGCACACCTGGGAGCCACAAACCCACATAACAGGTGGAGAACAGGTTCACCCACTCCCAGACACCCTGAAGCGTCATGAGAGGGGCCCCGGGACAGGCAGAATTTCATGCTCTTGTCAGAGGTGTGGCAAGGAATGACAGCTCTTTCTCATTTGGGAAACTTCCTTTTAAAAAATGCACCAATATCTATGTATGCTGTTAACATTAGAAAATACAGACAAAAAGAGAAAAAAATACAAATTATTTTATAAAAATATAAATTATGTATATAATCCCATCAACCATAGAAATTGATAGTTAAGCTATATAGCATACACAACTATTAACACATATATCTTTTGCTAACCTATTGTCATATAGCAGTACAGACTTTCTATATATCTGAATATTTTTCACAGGAATAGGATCTTGGCCAGCATGGGGGCTCATGCCTGTAATCCCAGCACTCTGAGAGGCTGAGGCAGGAGGATCCCTTGATCTCAGGAATTTGAGATCAGCTTGAGCAACAGAGAGACCTTGTCTCTGCTAAGAACAGAAAAATTAGCCAGGGATGGTGGCACATACCTGTAGTCCCAGCTACTTGGGAGACTGAGGTCAGAGGATCTCCGAAGCCTGACAGTTTAAAGTTATTGTGAACTATGACACCTTGGCATGCTATGTAGGGTGACAGAATGAGACTCCGTCTCAAAAAAAAAAACAAACCAATTTTTTCTTTTGTAGCTTGAAATCAGCCACAATAAGGGTATTTATGCCACGGAAATCGGCAAATGCTATAAATGAGGATTTAAAAAATTATTTTTGATTCTTATTGATATTTTATATGTCTCTAAATTCCCTTCAATTGACAGTAGATAATAAGCTCTGTGTTCCAATATTGATTTATGTCATCATTTTTCACAGCAGACTAGTATTTCACTACACAGGCTATGCATCCCTCATTCAAACATCTGAATTTCAAAATGCTCCAAAATCCAAAACATTTTGAGCACCAATATAACCCCACAAACTTCCCTGAACACATTATGTTTTCACTGAATTAAGGGTATGTCATTTTTTTTTTTTTTTTTACTGTTAAGTACTTGTGTGTGAATAAGTGTACGATAATGATTGCTTGTAGGTAGCATACAAATTCAGAGTCAAGAATGATGGTGATGCCAAACAGCCACAGATTGTCCACGTGGGTGGATGAGGTTGTGATATCTTTGCTTTCTGATTGTTTAGTGTACAAAGACTTTGTTTCACAGAATTATTAAAACTGTTGTATAAAATTACCTTCAGGCTATGTGTATATGAGCAAATACATTTTGTGTTTGGACTTGGGTCCCATCCCCAACATTTCTCATTATGAATATGTAAATATGCTAAACTTTTTTTAAAAGTCCCAAACTTTACCTAACAAATACAATCAATGTAACCTGGTTCTTTGTATCCTCCACGAATCCCCAAGAATAAAAATTTAAAAGTCTCAAATTCGAGACACTTTCAGTCCCAATCTTCTCAAATAAGGGGTACTTATTCTCATAATAATGGACTAGTCAGGGCTCTGAGGGAGATTAAAGCTCAACTGAAAGTGGCTCTAACATCATTGAGGAATTTTATTGGCCCATGTAACTAAAACGTCTAACAAGATGGGTGGCACCTGTGGCTCAGTGGGTAGGGCGCCAGCCCCATATACCGAGGGTGGTAGGTTCAAACCCGGCCCCAATCAAACTGCAAACAAACTAACCAAAAAAAATAGCCGGGCATTATGGCAGGCACCTGTAGTCCCAGCTACTCAGGAGGCTGAGGAAAGAGAATCACCTAAGCCCAGGAGCTAGAGGTTGCTATGAGCTGTAACGCCACGGCACTCTACCTAGGGCGATAAAGTGACACTCTGTCTCTACAAAGAAAAAAAGTCTAACAAGAGACTCTAAGCATGGCTGGACCCAAGGACTCAGACAACCCCTTTAGCACCCAGCCACCCTGTCTCTCCCCTGCACATTCCTTGGTATTGACAACTCTAAGGTGGGCTCTCTTTCCTGCACAGTTAGGTCCTACCAGCCCCACATCTAGTAGAGGACCGCTCTGTCCCAACTGTTCTACCAGAAAGTCCCTGAGTAGATGCCCATTGGCTCAGCTTAGTTAGAATCAGTCACCATTGTCTGACTGGCCAAGCCTAGGCTCACAAGCCATCTCATGGGGCTGGGTTGGAGATGAGCTCTTTCAGGCACCAGGGAAGAAGTTATTTCTCAAGTAAAGTCGGGGCATTATTACTGGAAGAAAAATGACAGTTGCAAGACTAACCAAAACATGGTGTTACACATAACTGTTCTCCTTTATTGGGAATTCCAAATAGGTCTAGTACCACACTAGTTACTCTGCAGTATCTCACATAATAATCCTTGAACAATCCTAGGAAATTAAATCTTAGAAAGGTTAGTTGCCCAAG
Source organism: Arctocebus calabarensis (assembly GCA_963573935.1). Taxonomy (NCBI): domain Eukaryota; kingdom Metazoa; phylum Chordata; class Mammalia; order Primates; family Lorisidae; genus Arctocebus; species Arctocebus calabarensis. Next base: position 19,195 of record CAUYON010079129.1, read on the forward strand.
GCCACAGAGCTTGTTGGTGGCAAGAATGGGGGAAAGTCCAGGCTATCTGACTCCAGAATCAATAATGGTAAGTGATGTACTTTCCCAGGCAGACTGTGGTTTCTTTGACCAGTTCCTACCATTGGAAGTTGGTGAGATCAATGATTCAAGGATCCTGATGGAGCTAAAGAATTATTGACATTGGACACCAGATGCACAAAAGGTGGTGATCAGGGACAGAGATGAATAAAATTAAGATTATACATATAGGGGCAGTGCAGAGACTGAGAATGACAAGTTTAGGGTATGACCACTGTGGTGGGCAGCTGAGATAGAAGATCTCTGGAAAAGAGATCCAGAAAATGAGTAGCCAGGGAACTGGAAAGTTTGTCTGTGTGGCATCAAAATCGCCAAGAGTAAGTGCAGACACAGTGATGGAGAGGAGAGCATGGACCAAGAACTGGAACCTTCAGGAAATGATGACATGTCACTCGGGGGGCTGGTGAAGACTGCAACCAGATGAGATTGTGGTAGGGACGTCTCTCACACGACCTCATGAGAGTGCCATGTCCTGGTGAAGGGAACAGAGAGAAAAGGTTTTGACAACATATTTGCTGATAATGATCCACGCATTCCAGAAGACATACTGGCAAGGTGGGGCAGGATCGAGGAAGTGCAGAGCCCAGGAGATAATCTGGGAGTGTGGACCTTCTTGTAGGAACTGTCAGGGACAGGGCTGAAGAGCAAGATAGGCAAGTCCTGTGATCCCAAGACAGAAAGTAGGGTTGAGGCTGTGTGTGTTGTCAGAAAAGGGAAGAATGAAAGGTCTGGGCCTTGTCTTTGTGTCTTCCAGTTAAGACGTCTAATTATTCTTATTTATGATTGCTAATTCAGCCCTCCATCCCAGTTCTCTACCCTGAAATAGTCTCTCTAGACCTAACATATCCTCACTGTGGCAGGGTGCATTAGAGAATCTTGACCAGAAACCAAACCTGGGATCATATCTGGTCAAAACAGGAAATGATATGTACAATCTATATACAGGCAGGAGATTGTTTGAGGCCAGGAATTTGAGACCAGCTTGGGAAATATAGTAAGACCCTCTCTCTACCAAACAATTTTTTTTTTTTTTTGGTCGGGGCTGAGTTTGAACCTGCCACCCTTGGTATATAGGCCAGCACCCTACTCCTTGAGCCACAGGTGCTACCCTACCAAACAATTTTTTTAAAAAGACTACATTAGTCAGGTGTAGTGGCATGTGCCTATAATTCCAGCACTTTGGGAGGTGACAGTGGGCAGATAACTTGAAGCTAGCCTGAGCAAAAGTGAGATCCTCTCTCTACAAAAAAAATAGGAAAATTAGCCAGACATGGTGGCACACACCTGTAGTCTCAGATACTCAGCAGGCTGAGGCAGGAGGATTGCTTGAGCCTAGGAGTTCAAGGCTGCAGTGAGCTATGATCACCCCATTGTACTCCAGCCTGGGTGATATTTTTTATCTCAAAAAATAAAAAAAAAAATGAAAAAGGGTCTATGTAGATATAAAATATATAGAGTTGAGGCTTTTTTTTCACCCTTAAGAACTTTTAAAAAATTGAGGTATAATTCATATACTATAAAATGTACCCTTTTAAAGGACTAAATTTCAGTGAGTATTAGTACACTTACAAGGCTATGCAAGGCTAGACCACTATCCTCTTCTGGAACATGTTCATCACCCTGAAAAGAAACCCCATACCTATTATCAGACTCTCCCTTTTTCCCTTCCTTTTAGTCCCTGGAAACTACCAATCTACTTTCAGCCTCTATGAATTTGCATATTCTGGACATTTTATTAAAGTGGAATCACGATACGTGCTCCTTTGTGGCTAGCTTCTTCCACTTTGCATGATGTTCTCAAGGTTCATTTCTGTTATAGCATGCATCAGTATTCTATTCTTTTTATGGCTGAATAATATTCCATTATAGAAATACCACATTTTATTTATTTATCAGTTAATGGACATTTGGGTTGTTTCACTTTTTGGCTATCAGGAATAAAAATGCTATGAACATTTATATACAAGTTTTAGTGTGGCCATATCTTTTCAATTGTCTTGGGCGTATTGCTACCCTTAAGAACTTTGTGTCTTAGCCAGGGAAGAAGGATTCTGAAGAACTAAATTCAGATCTCATGAATAATATGAGGACCTTCCCCTCAAAAAGTATACTTCCAAAATAACGTCTGCCGTCTGCCCACAGTTCCTGGGGAAGCTATGGGGTTCCAGACCCTTAAAAGAAAGAAAATCTTACCCTGAGCTGATCACTTGTCCACACAGAGCAGAGAGGATGAGGCAGTTCTTTATTTTACTACTGAATTGCCCTTGTTCACCTTGGACAGGCTTCTAGGAGATCTCAACACTCTTTCTTTTTTCTCCCAAGACATCTACCTCTCAATTAGCCACTAAGATTTGTTTAGGTGCTGGAGATACAGTGGAGAAAAAAATAAATGCAGTTTCTGCATTCATGGAGCTTATGGCATACTGGAGAAGACAGAAGTTAACCAAATGCTTACCAGAAATGAAGGCTCCCGCGGTGGCTCATGATACAGAAAGGAGAATCAGACAATCAAGGTGGGCTTTAGTGAGGAAGCCAGAACCAGGGCTCCAGCGCTGGATGAAAGACACTCTGAACTCCCTAAGCTTATTTCTTTTATTTTCAAAAGTGGAACATGAGCATCTCTGTGCTTTCAACCTTCACTTCTAGAATCAAAAAAGAAAGCAGCTCATCTCACAAACCTCCACGGTGAAAATTCCAAGCAAGTCTCCCACTGGACGTTGTCCTGGGCTGCGGAGCCAAGCACTCAACTGATCAGCTTTGGGGCTAGAAGGGCAGGCTCTGTTACCCAGAGAAGGCGAGGAGGATGAGCAGACAAGGCAACAAATGTCCACCAGGGCCAGTTCTGGTTTTCTAGGTCAGTGTTGGGACAGAATACATGACCAGAATAAGTATGGATTCTGGGGCGTTAAGATGTGGAAAATGGGCAGGGTAGAGCTTCTGACGTCATAAAGGCACAAGGCCTTTATCTCATTGCCTGGGTGTTATTGGAAACTTGTAAGCAGGTGAGAAACATGCCTTTTAGGCTTACCAGCCTTGAAGGCAGAAAGAGTTGTTAGGGCCTTGTGTAGTTGTCTATGTGGGAGGGATGGGAGTCTGAGCCACAAATAGCGGAATTGTGAAGAGAGAATAGCTCTAAAGGGGAGAGGTGCTTAAAGAATTTGAAGGTGCAGTGGATTGGGGATGGGAAAGAAGGGGTCAGGCATGCACTTGCTCCCATTTGATAGGTGTTAAAGTTCACCCATGAGGAACTTCAGGTCCAAAGCAATTAAAAACTATGTTAGAGAGAGTTGTGTGCTTCTAATAAAAAGCAAAGTAAGACATATGCCTTGCCCCCAACGAGCTCTCATACATCTCCAGACTGTGCAATCCTCAGAGATCCTGAGATCAGACCCATGGCAATACTTTCACTTAGCCTGTGCAAAGGAGGTGGAACAAGATTGTAGCCCTTGCCAATACCTACCCCTGAAAATGCCCAAGGACAAATGTCAGGAAACTGAGATAGGTACATGAGAAATGCATGGTGTAAAGTCCACTGAGTCAGCTGTAGTAAGCAAGATTGGAAGGAGAGGCAACCTCTGTTTGGTTGGCTGGTAAGCCAAGGATTAGGCAAGAAAGACAGTGGAGGTAAGTTTTTAAAAATGGGACATTGCTGCAGGTGGAGAGTTGGAAGGGGCATTTCTGATAGAGGAAATAGAGCATGTGAAAGTCATAGTAATGGGAAAGCACGCGGTATATTTGGAAAGCAGGGAGTGACTCAGTTGACTGGATGTTAAGAAATCGTGAAAGATCAACTAATAGGGTGGGGATACAGGAAAGGGTGAAGGATTGTTGGGGCTTTTATGCAATCTTCTGCACATAGTTAAGCTATTAGTGGAAAGAGGAAATGAAGTAAAGGAGATATGTTTTGTATGGAGCACATTGCATCTGAGGTAACTGTAGGACGACCCAGTGGAGCTGCCAGTGGGCAGTGATAAATTACCTTTTGTGTTAATTATAGAAGTTGGGGACCGAACATACTGTATGTACACGGCTCACTCAAAACATGATTTGAGGGGAATACACAACTAGATACAATAGAATATTAAAAACTGAGAAAAATAAGGAAGGCAACACAAATTTAAATTTAAGCCACAAGGTAATTTTCATGCCATAAGGTCCTGAAAAAAACATTAGAAGTGTATAGCAAATTTGGCTTTGAATTTCCTAGCCAAAGCAGAGGGGAGCCTGATCAGTTGTGAGATTTCTAATGGATGAGAAGTACCCATCTTGAGTCTTCTGGATGGAGGTGAGAATTGAGTTCTCTGACGTGTAGAGATAGCTCTGGAGGAGCACATGCCATCTGAACCCAGATGCCTGCGTGTGATCAGTTCTGTCACATTTCTAAGTGGAGGCCTGAAGAGCCAGGGTGCAATTCTCCATTCACTTTTTCTCCTGGCACGGTGACTGAGACTGCCAAGGAAAATAGAATATAGGGAAAGAAGGGCAGAGGAAGGAGAATGGACTGTTGCGTAGCAGCTGCTGTATGGCAGGAAGAGATGTGACAGAAAAGAAGAGAATGCACAGTGAGATCCTCAGAAAGAAGAACACAGGCACTGCAGTATCCCAGGAATGAAGACAGACTTTTTCCAGAGGGAGGACCTTAGTGAGATTAGATATTTGCCCACACTCACGTAGAACTAGAACTCTAGTTCAGTTCCTAATGACATAGAGAGCTGTGCTCTTAATTGATAGATGACACTTCCTTCTGAGGGAAAAGAAATCAGACTCTACCACCTTCCTGCTGCATAGCCTGGCACAATTAGCCTGTAGGTGACTCATCTGGAACTTGGTGATAATAATCATACTTATGCAGTACTGTGAAGATGAGCTTGTATTGCCCACAGCATGCAAAGGTATATGATTTGGTGCTTTGGAGACCTAGAATTTACAAATGTGACTTATATATTCATTTTTGCCTTTGGAACCCTATGGTGTCAGTTTCAGGCATAGTCCAGAGAAGAAATATAGGCTAAGGCATCCATCCCAAGAATCCATACATCTCTAGACTCTGCAATTCACAGACGTCCTGAGATCAGACCTATGGCAATACTTTCACTAACCTGTGAAATTCACTAACTAAATGAGATTGCAGCCCTTGCCAAGATCTACCTCTGAAAACGCCCAAGGACAATCCCTTGGCAGGCAAGGAAAATCCCTTGGATTCCAGTTTGAGCAAAAGCCCTATTTTATGAAATAAAAGCAGAGATTTGGCCAAAAAAAGATTTTAAAAATTGGGTGTCTAATTAAACAAGAAACACTGCCACCTATTTGAAGGACATATGCCAAGCACAGTGCTAGGGACTCACATCTCTTTTGTCCAAGGCTGTGGTTTGAAAGGCATCTGACACCCACGTGCTGGCTTCCTCTTCGCTAATGGCTGTCATGCTGACCTCTTTCACTGACTGCCAGCTCACCCATCTGCCTGCCTTCTACTAAGATCCCCTCTCGGGGAAGAGGCTTTGGGAACTGCTAAATTTGGGGCACTTGTTTGGAAGTACACTTTGTCTTAGATCAGCCCCAGGTTGGGAAATGTCTGAAAGATAATTCAGATCTACCACATTTTCCAGGCTGGACAAAGTCGTCTTCTTGTCTGTGCTTGAGTACTGCTAATGACAGAGATACTTCACTACCTATCAAAGGAGTGTATTCTTTCAAGCAATATCCCCACTCAGCCCATGTGGGTTACCACGGGCAGGCTGTGAAAGCTCATTCTTCCTGAAACCTTATCTCATCTACCCTCTTCCTGCACATAGTCTAACCACCCTTTTTCCTTACTCATGGGGCCTCCTTTCAGTACAATTTTATTCAGTTCACTGTCGATACAGCGATGTTCAAATCTAATGTTCAGATTTCTTGAATATCTACTACATTCTTATTTTAGATGTGAAGACAATTATGACAGTTCTGTCCTCAGGATTAAGGGCCCAGGCATTGGTTGAAGTTAGACCAAGCTAAGATTGAACCCCCAGATGGGTGACCTTGCATCAATTACTGGACCACTCTGAGTACCAATTTTCTCAACTGTAAAAATGAGACAAATAATCATTTCTACCTCCAAGGGTTGATGTGATATTTAGATGAAATAATGAATATAAAGTACTCATCCGAGTGCCTGACACAAGTCAGTACTTTGTAAATATTAGCGAATAGATGTTGAGATATTGGATGCAATGTTGTTTTTTCTTGGAATTTTACTAACTGCCTAGTTAACACACCTGCCTTTTGTATCCTAGCTCAACCATCACCTGATGAGACGCCCGCATCTTAGACTTCAGGGACATTGCCAGATTTCACATTGTCACAGAGCTGCCTGCCTCATGCTAGCACCACCCCAGCTGTGGTTTCACCATCCTTCATGTGATTATTAGCTGATGCCTGTCTTTTGCCCTCTTCCCAGTCAGCTTTGTGAAGACAAGACTCTGTCTACTTTCACGGCTATTTTTATCCGTTGGACCTCAAACTATTTCTAGAACCAAGTGGACCCCCAGTAAGTATTTGAATGAATAAAGAAACAAAGGAAGGAACAGATAAATAACATGTAATATTAAAGAACATGCAGGTATGATTTGGGGAAAAAATACAAATTTTTAGCCTCCAAGAAATCAATGAGTAGTTATTTATTTATTTATTTTTATTTTTTTGAGACACAGTCTCACTCTGTCACTCTGGGTAGAGTGCCATGGTATCATACCTCACAGTAACCTCAAACTCTTTGACTCAAGTTATCTTCTTGCCTCATCTTCCCAAGTAGCTGGGACTACAAGGATGTGCCATCATGCCCAGCTAGTTTTTCTATTTTAGTAGAAATAGGGTCTCTATGTTCCTTATTCTGGCCTCAAACTCCTGAGCTCAAGCGATTTGCCTGCCCCAGCCTTCCAGAGCGCTAGGATTATAAGCATGAGCCACCACAGCTGGCCAATTCATAGTTATTAAGGAAGTGGAATGGCGTCTGTATGAAAATGATTTTGTCCTGACAGTCTGAGAGAGAGTTTGAAGCCACGTAGAAGGGAAGAAAGAGGCTTACAGCTCTTCCCTTTAAGAGTAACAGCTTTAAGAAAAGATAGTAATAGCTAACATTTATGTAGCACCTACATTATGCAAATAGACTTCATAGATAAAAACTTTATACATATTAATTCCTTTAATCTTTATACAACACAGTGAGGTAGGAACCAGGCAGAGGATTGAAGTAATCTGGCCTAGGTCAATGTGGTGGGATCACACTCACGTCGGGTCTTGCTGCTAGTACTTGGGTCTTTTTCTCCATGACCTTCTAGATTATGAAACATTGCATCCCTTAGCTGGTCCTCTGGCTCCCAGACTGCCTCATCTCTGACTGTTCATTAACCACAGATTTTACCTCTGACTTTCCACGTCCTCAGTGTAGTTTGACTTCCAGAGCCCAGGAGGGCATTAGTACTCAAGCAGTTGACCGTGGAATATTTCTGTCTTTCTGCTGCTCACATTCTACTGGGGAAGATGCAAAAGGGTCTCCTTTTATTCACAGACCCTTTTCTGACTTGAACAGAGTTGTCTCACTTGTTCACTTGTCATTCTTTGCAGAGATTCATGGAGTCTACTGGTGTCTTCAAGGTCATTTAAGGTAATTTCCCATTGAGTTCAGTAATCTACTGAATAACACCCCAGCAAAGTGGTTTTCCTCCTCTATTTGTACACTGCCAGTGATGGATAATTCCTCAACCCCAAAATAGCACACTCCATTATTGCCTTTTGGAGAGATCTTTCCTTACCGATGTTGAAACTTAGCTCCCTGTAATTTCTCCTCATTGGAGTGGCGTGCCAAGTGGTGGTGGGGCAGTGGGAGCTGTCTGTTTCAGCAAGAGGGAATATTCTATCCTTGAGAATTTCCAGTGTGTAATGCTAATAAAAGTACATAGACTTTTCATTAAATTCTCCACAGGCAACACTCAGTGGTGCCAGCCCTGCCTTCTGGGGCCACACAGTCAGTCTGCCCCCCTTCATGATAGCTCTTTCTATGTTGAAGGCAGCCTGTGTAGCCCCTCTAAAGCATTCTTTTACCTGATTCTTTCTGATAGCCTCTCATCGTCCTGATTAGCCTTCCCTGAAGAAACAGATCCCAATTGACATCTCCATCATTTATGATGCTTTTAAGTTTCTTGTCACAGAAAATCAACTCAAAATGGCTTACATAGCAAAAGGGATTTATTTGGGGCTGGCTGGCTTTAGGCAAGGCTTTGATCTGGGGGGGTCATGGTGGCTTTAGGGGTGTGTTTGCACTTCTCTGTAATTTTTGTCCTCAGAATGACTTCCTTTGGGTAGCAAGATGGCAGCCAGAGCAACTTGATCTCCCTCCTTCTCATTCTCTTCTCAGGGCAGAAGATATTTTATCCTCAACAAAGGGACACAATCTGGGCTTCTCCTTTATCACTTAGGTCACATCTCCAAACTGTCCACTCTTGTCTACTGCATGACCACAACCAAGGGGTTGAATGGATGTTGGGGTGTGGTGTATTCATTTTCTAGAGCTGTTGTAACAAAGTACCACAGAACGGGTGTCTCAAACAATGCACAGGCATTGTCTCCCAGATCTGGAGGCTAGAAGTCCATGATCAAGGTGTTGGAGAGTTCGTTCCTCCTAAGGGCAATGAGGAAAGGCCTGCTCCAGCCCTGACCTCATGGTTTGTCAATGGCCATCTTCCCCCTGTGTCTCTCCACATCAGCTTCCCTCTGTGCACCTTTCTTTCTCTCATATGGCTTATTTTATACAATTATCAGTTAAGATGGGATCCACTCTATTCCACTAGCACCCCATCTTAATTTACTACATTTGCATCAACTCTTTTTCTGCCAGGAAGACAGACAATCCAGCCATAGGGGGGGCAGAGAGGGTTTCTCAGAAGAGGGGACACCTGACATGTAAGTGCTTGGTCTCTTGTGTTAAATAACATTGATTTGGACTGATCTCCTGTACTAGGTCCCAATAGATCAAATGAACATGGAGTAACTCATGCTGAAGTTTCATATTACCAAACCAAAACTAAGTTGTTGATCTGATCTTCCAAGAAATCAAGGAGGAGGCGGGCAGGGGAGAGAATCACCAAATCCCCAGACAAGCAAGTTTCAGCTACCATAGTAAAAAAGTCCCCTCTGCTTTAACTCTATAAGAAAAGTAACTTTGAAATGACCAATCTGCTCTTTGTTGCCTGTTTCTGCTTCCTTTAGCCTTTTTTCGCTTGTATGTCAACTTCCTCTGCTTTGCTGATTGAAGCACCCTCTCTAAATTTGTAGGAGATGCTGCCTCAACCCCTGAGTCACAAATAAAAACCAATTAGATCATTTAACTACATGTGTTGTAACTTTGTCTTTTGACACTTGTAAGGTATTGTCTGACAGTGCTGGAGAGGAAAGGGACAGCCAGCACCCTGACACACTGCTGGTGGGAGTGTGAACTGGTACAATCACTTTGAAGAACAGTCTGTTTTTATCTTGTAAAATCCAACATCCATACACTCTACCACTCCCACTCCTGGGTGTATGCCAAGGACAAATCACTTATCCATTCATTCATTTAACAAACAGATTTAGCATCCAGCACATGCCAGGCCCTGTGACACAGGTTGGGGACAGAGAGAGGGGTAAGACTCTGCCCCTGCATCCAGAGCTCCCAGTCGAGCAGGAAAGACAAACACTGAAACTCTGTGGGATATGACACTATCACAGACGCCAGTCTATAGGTGCAGATGTGATGGAGGGGAGGTGGTGAACTCCACCACTTGGCAGGCCTGGGTCCCTGGGGCCGGGTGTGTGTGCAGGAGCACTGAACTTGGCATTGATGGGTAGGTGGTAGTATGGACTCTATTGCTTGGGGTCAGTGTGAACTTGGGAAAATTGCTTAATTTCTCTGGTAGGCACAGGTCAAATCAGACATGTGCTACAGAGAGAGTCAGAGAGTGCTGTGCCCGTGCTCATGACTGTCCTTGTGCTGGCTGTTGGGCTCTGGCAGAAAGTGACAGTGACTAAAATGAAGACAAGGGCAGGAGCCTAGCCAGGGCCAGAGAGTGAACATAGCAGGGGCTGCTATGAAAATTGTAGACACAAGAGCTGGGACATGGACCGAGGTGGGGATCTGCCCCACGGGCATGTTTTACACTGATGATCGTGTTCACCAGAGCTCACGGAACTCCGTGTCCTAACCACACTGTGTGGATCAATTCAACAAAACCTCGCAATGGCTCTACAAGGTAGAACGTTTCTCATCCCCCTTAAGGTGGATAAGGGAGCTGAGGCACAAAAGAACAAAACGCTTTGCGAAGGTCACACATCCTGTAAGTGCTAAGGCAAGGATTCCAACCACATGAGACTGGGCTCCTAAACACAGCTCTGAAGCTTCCTGGAGGAAGCCGCTGGGGAAGGGTGCAGCGGCGGTCCTGAGGCCTCACTGGTGCTGGGGAGCCAGTAAACTGGGTGTCTGAAAAGGGACAGAGAGGCACAGAGGACAGAAGCAGAGGCTCTGGAGCTGGACGTCACCTCCATCAGAAAGCGAAGAGCGTGTACTCCGTGCCATGCACTATGCTAGAAAACCGAGTTCATAGTCTCTTCTTTAGCCTACACAACAGCCCTGTGAAAGGGACTGTCCCGCCCCATAGTTGAGAAAACTTGGCAGCAAGATTAAATAATCTGCTTTTGCTTGTAGAGGTAGAAACCCAACTGGGACAGGGACATAGCTCTGTCTGTTGCTACCTGTCCCAGATGCCCTTGGCTTCCTTCATGACCCTGAGCACTCATCTCTGACTCCAGCTCCTCTGCTGCTAATGGCCTGGGCAGGAGGCTGACTTCTGAGGCCTGCCCTTGGATGACTGGTGCTGCTGAGCCCACTCAGAGCAGGATTCAGGGCCCGCGGCAGCCCGGAGATGCTGCTGAAGTGGCAGGAGTGTGACAGCCCCGTCTCTTGTGGTGGCAGAGAGCTCCCCTGCAGAGCTGGGCTGAAGCTGGGATTTTGTGGGAATCACTCCATCTGCCAAAGGGTACAGAGTCCTTTTACTGTTCAAGGTTAGCCTGCTACCTTTTCTTACTTCTTCTTCCCCGTCCCACTTTGCCCAATCATGTCTTGGGCTCTTCCTGGGAGCATAGCCTTGGTATGTCATTTGCCCTAGAATAATCTTCTCAGAGTCTGTTTTGGGGACAGAACTTCCCAACACAGAAACACCACCCCCCCCCAGCCTCTTAGCCACCTCATAACCACCATCTTTTTGCTCACAGCCTCACCTTCTAGAAGCTTCTGGGAGTGAGACTTATTTCCACCCCCACCTCTCTTACTGCCTGTACACTCCACAGGGCTTCTCCTCCAAGAGCGTAGCTCTTGGGGTTACACTCCTAGCCAGAGCCCAGCATTAGCGCTGTGCCAGCCACCAAGCAGGGGATGGGCTGAGTAGGCTTGGGCCAGACTTTGCTTTTCCCAGACGTGAACGAGTCCAGGCACGGCCTACCTCCCAGGGCGTGGGACAGTGGGTTGTAATGTCAGAGGCGGTTTTCAGGGCCCTGTTCAGACCTGCGGTGGTGCTGAGCCAGATGTATGAGGGATCAGCCCTGGTGTGTCTGAGGTGAGAGAACCAGACAGGCCACTGGCCAGGGAAGTACGCCAAAGCAGCAAATAAAAGACTAGGTCTCAGGCTAACAAGTTACCTGGGGAATGAGTAACATGGAGTTGTGCATTGCCACTTAAGGTGCATTGAATGGAATTTCTCCCAACCTTTGACTGCTCCACACAGGAGAATGATGCCGGGAAGGCCAGGGGTCCCTTTGAGACGGCTGACTCAGTGGTTCCCCTGTCTGAGTCCGTGAAGACTTAAGATTCAGGACTCACTGTTTTCGCAGCTGCGTGTGTCATCCTAACTGGCTTATTGTCAACACAAAAGGGGAGGGGAGGGGTAACGTGACCTTAGAAGTGAGAGTGGTCCGATCCACCTTGGTAAACCTCAGTGTCCTCGGCTACAAAGTGAGCCTCTCCATCCCTCAATTTTCCACCACCCTCCAATACTCCTCCACGTTCCCACTCACCTTCCTCTCCCGCCTCCTTCCTCTTCCCAGCCCCCTCCTCTCAAAGTGTAGAGTCCCCTATGTCCAATCTCAGCTCACCCCCTGATTTTGCCTGGTTGGGTCCTGCTCCTCTTTTAAGCTCGGCAAACATTTTCCCCAGGAAGCCTTTCTGATCTTTCCCACTGCTCGGTTAGCTGCGCGCCCTTCCACATCGCCCCCTATTGCTCACTAGTTGCAGTATCAGAGGCGCATCCCAGATTCGAAAATTCAAAGTCTGAAATGTTTTGAACACCAACGTGACACCACAAGTGGACGACCCCAGACCTGACCTCATGTGATGCATCAGAGTGAAAATGCACAAAATTATTTTAAAATATTGCATGAAATTACCTTCGGTTTATATGCATAAGTACGTATGGAACATAAATGAATTCCATGTGTAGACTTGGGTCCCGTCCCCAAGATATCTCATTATATATATGACAATATTTCAAAATACCTCAAGAATATGAAATCCAAAACATTTCTGGTCCAAAGCATTTGTTTATTTTTTTGAGACAGAGTCACACTCTGTTGTCTTGTGTAGAGCGCCATGGTGTCATCATAGCCCACAGCAACCTCAAACTCTTGGGCTCAAGGGAACCTCTTCCCTCAGCCTCCAAAGTAGCTAGGACTACAGGCGCCCACCACAATACCTAGCTAGTTTTTCTATTTTTGGCAGAGATGGGGGCCTTTCTGTTTCTCAGGCTGGTCTTAAACTTGTGAGTTCAGGTGATCTACCCACCTCGTCCTCCCAGAGTGCAAGGGTTACAAGGTATGAACCACTGTCTCCTGCTTGGTCCGAAGCACTTTGGACAGAGGAGATCCAATTTGTATTTGTTTGTGCATTGGCCTCTGTGAGTAGATTACACTTTGTATTCTTTGGTCATGTCATTTTATCTCTGAAACTCCAGGACCTCAGACATGCAGGGTGTTCACTAAATGTTTGTTGAATAAACATCTACCTTAGAGGGATGTTTGACAATAAAATGAGATAGCAGATGTAAAAACAACCTGTAAATTGCTATTATTAGCTCTGTTATTACTTTCCATAGATAGATTCATGAGTTTTATATAAACTGATGTATCATATATATTAATAATATTATTAGAATAGTAATGTGCGGCAAAGTCCAGGCAGAGAAGATCTGTTTCAAATCAAGTGTTGGGAAAACTATCAGAAATATACACCTTCATATATATATATGTGTATATATATATATATACAATCACTTATTCATCTGTAAATTCACACTAGTAATGACAATAATTATTAGAACTTCTCGGTCAGAGATGGCAGTTCTCTGAAATCATTTGCCCATTAAGACAGAGGGCACTAGCCTGGGGAATGAACATCACCAGCTCTGCCTTTCACCTGTTGGAGATTTGTGCCATGTTAATTAATCTAAGAAATCAGGCAGTGGAAGGCAAAACAAATGCAACAGGCCCTTCCTTTGATGTTCATGGTTTTTGCTCAGAACAGAGGGAGTATCAATGGGTTATATCTGTGTCCTTCTCTCTGGGAGTGAGGAGGCGGCTGAGAGGGGGAGGGGCGTGAGCGTGCAAACAGTCCAACCTCTGTCATACCGCTGTCAAAAGACAGCCAGCTAGGTGACACCACCATGTCTCCTAGTGTCAGAGTCTGTCTGATAAGTTAGTGTCTCCTTCCTTATCACAATCAACACTCAAGGTCAGACTGATCCAGTGCACAGGGATGCTGGTCACATCTCCCACTTTCTCAGCCTAAACTGGCTGGCTGTTTGTCAGCCACAGCTGGTCACACTTACTCCATCCAGAAGGACCGCGACAAACACATCCCTCCCACTTCCATTTCTTCCCTTCCTTCCTTTCTGTTTTCCTTGATAAAATTTTGTTTTATTTAGTTTTTTGAATAGGCAATATAGTCTCAAGCTTACAAAAACTAATTATAAAAAGATAAAGTGAAAAGTCTCTCTCTCTTTTGACTACCAATCAGAAACTTCAGAGCCTACTGTGTATCTTTCCAGAGATTTTAAAAAATGGCGCTTACAAATATATTTACATGCTGACATGATCACATATCCTGACTCTAGAGCCCTTCCAATGCAAGGGTCAACATTGTGAGGTTTTTGGTGGTGAGACATAGTGCTCTGCCCCTTATTTCTCAGTAAACAGTGCATCTGGGAGATCTGTCCATATCAGAACATAAAGAGCTTTCTCTTTCATTTTTTTCATAGCTGTTACATTTTCTAATCCAAAACTTATTTCATCAGTCCTAAACTGATAAGACATTTACAGCCAATGCCACAATGGATAGCCTTGGACATATGCCATTTTCCAACCACATATCTGCAATTAGAGGTGGAGATGCTGGGTCAAAGTGCAGATGAACTTGCCGTTTTGATCACTATTGCCAAATTTCCTGTCACCAAAATTGCAACCATATGCAATTTTGCCAGTAAAGCATAAGAAGAGACATGTTTCTAAAACTTTAAAATAGGAATAATTTTACCACCAATATCCATTTATTAAGTCTCCACTGTGTGGCAGGCACCGTGCTAGGCACATTCCATTATTATCTTATTAAATCCCCACCACAACTTTTGAGGTAGGTTATTATCATTATTGTCAGAGGGTGCAGTATACCCAGCGAGTCACCTCGTTACCCCTTCTCACCACTCTTGATCTCTCATCTAGAAGTCAAGACATCAACAAGCATATTCATTCTGATAATCATAAGAATACTAACAGCTAGCCTTTACTGAGCACCTCATTATACCAGGCACAGTCATGCCCACAACAGCCCTGCTATGGTTTGAATGTCTCCTCCAAAACCCATGTTGAAATGTAATTGTCATTGTGATGGTATTAAGAGGTAAGACCTTTAAGAGGTGATTTATCACAGAAGTGGGTTTGTTATGCGAGAGTAGTTTGTAAGAAAATCGAATTCTGGGCTCTCTTGCTCTCGTGCCCTCTCACCCTCCCGCCTTCCTCTGTAGTTCACTGGATAGCATGAGGGCCCTTACCAGATGCCGGCACCTTGACATTGGACTTCCTGGCCTCCAGAACTGAGAGAAATAAATTTCTTTTCTTTATAAATTACTCTTCCTGTGGGGGTATTCTTTTATAGCAATGCAAAACAGACCCCCAAAAAGCCCCATAATACAAGCTCTGTTATTACCTTGCATTTTTAGCAGTGAGAAAACCAAAGGCTGGAGAGAGAACGAGCCCTTGGCTCAAGATTACAAAGCGAGTAGGCTGCAGTCACAGGGAGTTTGAGCCCAGGTAGTTTGTACAACTCAGGCCTTTGACAAAACTACATAGAAGTTACAGATTAGAAGTTTCTGGAACAGGCAGATTGTGGCAGGCAGAACCTATAAAATCTTTGATCTACAGGTGAGAAAACTGAGGCCCAGAAGAGAGGAGAAGAGGCCTATTTAGTGGCCACACTGGGCCTGGACCCACCTATCTTGACATTGGGACAGAGCTCTTTCCTTACACCTTGCTGTCACACAGTACCTCTGAGATCCTTAGCCCTGAGTTGGTGTAGAGCATGAGTAGCAGGCCCAGGCTGCAGATCTGGGCTGTCCAGTGAGATACAAACAAAGGCAGCATAGGCCTAACTCAACCCAGCTGGTAGAACCAGTGTCTGGCCAGGAGCCCTCCTGCCCACCTAGCCAAGTTGCCTAAAGCCCTGGCCTCTTGGGCCAGCTCTCCCTACACACTCACCACCATGGAGAATAATGATAACAATAGTCAGTACACGGCCAGCACTTACTTTGTGTCATGCCCTGTAAATAAGCACATTGCTTTACATAATCTCTGAGAAGCCCGCAGTCAGAGATTAAGTGACTTGCTCAGTGTCACAGTCAGTTAATGGCAGAGCTGGGGGTTTGAACTCAACATTTTTGATGTCAAAACCCATGGGTTTTAGAGGTAAGACAGCGTAGCGGTTGGGAACCCTATTTTTGGAGTTACATAGACTTGTTCTCCCACTTATCATTTGATGAACCAGGAGACATTACTTAATATGTTTGAGCCTCAGTTACCCTCTCTATAAGAAGGAAATTAACAATACCCACTTTCTCGAAGAGATGTCGGTACACTCATGCTCATGGAATCATTACTTACAATAGCAGAAAGGCAGCAGCAACCTAAGCGTCCCCCAATGAATGAACAAATAAATAAAATGTGGCGTATACATACAGTGGAATATTATTCAACCTTTAAAAGAATGGAGATTCAGATACAAGCTACAAGATGGGTGAATGTTTTGCTAAGTGAAATCACAAATAAACCAATACTATATAATTCCACCTTTATGAGGCAGCAAGAAAATAGAATGGTAGGTGCTAGGGAGAAGGGGGAATAGGGAATTGTTTCAGGGGCATGGAGTTTTCATTTGGAAAGAGGAAAAGAGTTCTGTGAATGGTTGTAGTGATGGTCGCACTATGATGTCACGCACTGAGGCTACTGAACAATACATTTAAAAAGAATTAAAATGGTAAATGGTTTTCTTTACCAATTTCTTTTTAAAAGAAAAAAATTATAATGCCTGTTATTCACACGCCTAGCACAGAGGAGGCACTCAGTGGGTGGAAGCAAGGCTTGTTATTCTTACCTTCACCAACCGCTGTGGACCTGCCATGGGAACCTGGAGACTTCCTCTCCCGTCCATCAGGAGGGGGCACTTCCCATTGTCTTGCCGGCTTCTGTGGGTGGTTGTGAGGAGCAAATGACATCTTGTGTGAAAATGCTTCATAAACTTTCCTTTTTTTAAATCAAGGATTGATTGATCAAGGTGTGAGTAGTCATTTCCTAGCTAGTTGAGCTTGTTGTCTGACTTCTCTTTGGGTTTTGCACTTAGCCCATGGACATATTAGTCACTTTCCACACAGAAACCTTCTTCAGGCTCCTCTCCCCCTGATCTGCCCATGGAGTCCCCAGGCAGGGTCTCCTCCTCATCTCCACATTCCGGCCCCCACTCAGGGGGAGTCTCATCCATTTTGCTGACTTCAGCAAAAATCTATTTCGGGGGGGGGAGGGGGAAGATGTGCAGCAACCCTTCTGATAATTTTAGCTGGAAGATCTGAGGACTGCGGGTCAGAGGTTTAGTCCTGCTTTCTCATTTGGAGTTCCCTCCTAGGTGCAATTTACCTGGTAAGCACATAATTGTCCATTCCCCATGCAAATGCAGGTTCTGCCCAGCAGGGGGCATTGCCCTCAGGAAGGGGAAGGAAAGGGCAAGGAGGGAAAGGGAGGAATAACAGAGAAGGTCGGGAAAATTCTCTTGGACCTCCCAGGAAGAGGTGACTCAAGGACACCGGCTGCCTAGTTGTTTTCGATGGTTTTCATTACTTGGTTTGAACTCCTGTGGAGTAAATGTTTCTCAGGCATATTTGGGGGATCTAATTCCGGAGCCCTTGAGCTGAAAAGAATGCAATAAAATACCTGCTTCCTGGAAGGGAGATGGCTGCTTAGCAAGCTGCTCAGGGGCTCACGCTCTTTGCAGACAAGAGGTCCCAAGAGCTTAAATACTGTGCCCGAGGCGTCTGAGGGAAAGTGTCAGAACTGGGACAACAACTCCAAGTTCCGGGACAGGAGGGATCCCACAGCCCTCCACTGACTGAGAGGCTGAGTGCTGAGGTAAATGGATGAACAAAAGTTTCTCTGAAGCAGGTAGGACGTTTGCATGTTAAAATACCAAGGATACTTTCCCAAGAGTCCCTGTACCCTTCACGATGGTCGGAGCTGCTAACTTTTGCAAGGAACTCGCCTTCCAAACTCCAGACCAGCTACATCACTTATTTGTCATGCTTCCTTTTGACTCATGATAAGTCCTCAGCGTGCCCTGCAGAAGGGAGTGTTGATAAGCCACAGAGAAGAGGAAGAAAATGTAATGAGGGAGCATGAGGGGCTTCCTTACTCACCAGATGTAAAGAACATGCTTACTCAGCTGGCCTCCGCCATCACCAAGGGACTTTCTCCTCCAGGGAGGGGAGAAGATGGCTGCCGGTGCTTTCTCCTGACAGCACACAACTTGCCAGTGAGTTCAAAGTTGCCACTTCTTCTGGCAAGGTTTGGCACCAGTCAGGGACAGGGGTTGGTAATTCACGTTAGAGGGACATACCGAAATAAGGCATGGTTTCTTTGGGGGCGCGAGGCAAACCCAGGAAGTTAAACTCAAGCAGATTCAGGCAGAGATCAGGCTTCTTCCTGCCTCTAGAAGGTTTCACAAGGCCAGGAAACCAGCAAACCCTAGGGTCAAGTGAAGAGGAGGCAGCTCTGGGACACGCCCGTGAGCACTTTCTGGTCAGGCATTCCTGGAAGTGTGTGGGACCTCAGCCTGCCCACACTTCTTCCACGGTGAAAGCTGATAGGCAAGGGTGACCGTCCACGAGGGCCAGCTGTGCATCTAGTGTCATTTAGGGGCACCGAGAGGTCTTCCTTCTAAAAATATCTCCCTCCCTTTTCCTGCTGTGGAAGTTAAAGTGGTCACATACA
Source organism: Arctocebus calabarensis (assembly GCA_963573935.1). NCBI lineage: Eukaryota > Metazoa > Chordata > Mammalia > Primates > Lorisidae > Arctocebus > Arctocebus calabarensis. Next base: position 37,852 of record CAUYON010079129.1, read on the forward strand.
AGGGTAACTCCGTCGGTTGGAGGCATCAAGTCCTAGTGGATCTGATTTTCAAATTAAATACCAAACAGGTTTTATCACACCATGACCTCTTATTTTGCATTTACTTATATCCCTCTCTAAATCCAAAGGAGGATTTGAGGGTATCACACATTTATTTCTGAGATTGGCCAGCTAAAGGAACTAGACCTTGTTCTGGCAAATCCATGGAGTAGCTGAAGAAAACTTTAACTCTGCCTAGGACATTTTACTTTCCTGCTCAAAACACTCCAATAGGCTCAGTGGGTAGGGAGCTGGCCATATACACCAAGGCTGGCAGGTTCAAGCCCGGCCTAGGTCTGCTAAACAACAATGACAACTGCAACCAAAAATAGCCAGGTGTTGTGGCAGGCACCTGGGAGGCTGAGGCAAGAGAATTGTTTAAGTCTAAGAGTTTGAGGTTGCTGTGAGCTATGATGCACAGCACTCTGCAGAGGGTGATATAGTGAGAAACAAACAAACAAACAAACAAACAACAGCAACAACAACAAACCATTCCAACAGCTTCCCATTGTACTTTAAATGGTGGCCAAACTCAGGATCTTCCCAGTCTCTGCTCTCTCAGGTCCTGGCCCAACTCACCACCCTCATCTACACCATTCCCCATCTTGCAAATGCAGCAAGATCTTGCCTGACGCTAAGACCACCTATAGGCCACCCCTTTTGCTGGTAGACCCCTCCTCTCTCCTCCTGGCTCCTGTCCATCCCACAGGCCTAGGCTTGAAATGCCACTACTTCAGCGGCTCCCGAAGGAGGTGTTTTCTCCTGTCTCTCAAACACTTGGTTCTTTTCCGTCACAGCATTTCACACGGTTTGAATATGTGGGTACAGTCACTCCTCCTTATTCACAGATTCTGTATTTATGAGTTTGCCTACTTTTCTAAAGTTTATTTGTAACTTCAAAGTTCTTAAAGCACCGTCAAGGTCATTTGCAGACGTTCACATAACAGTGACACATCTGAGTCACCCAACACAACTGGTGGTTCTCAACTGAGATCCGGCAAGGCGACATTCTGTCTTCCTGTTTCCTCGTATTCTTGCACTCAAACAAATGTCCTTTTAGCAGCCAGTTTAGTGCCATTTTTCTACATTTTTGTGATTTTTTGTTGGTGGTTTCATTGGCTGTTTCAAGTTGCCCCCAAGCATAGTGTTGAAGAAGTGCTGTCTGGTTTCTCTGTGTTCAAGAAGGCTGTGTTGTACCTTACAGAGGAAATCCGTGTGTTAATTTATTCAAGCATGGATTGTATTGCTATTGGCCATGAGTTCAATGCCAAGAATCAACAATGTATATTAAATAAAGTGTTATTAAACGGAAACACACATAAAACGAGGTTACGTATTGATTGGTTGATGAGAACAGGGGCTCCTCGGAGCCTAATCCTGCATTTCCCCTGGGAGCAGTGGCTCAGTGTTCACTAATTCAGTGCTTACAGTGGCTTTATAGAATATAGCTACTGCAAATAATGAGAACCACCTGTATTTTTTATTAGTTTCTTAAGGCTGTTGTAATAAATTCCACAAACTGGGTGGCTTAAAGCAACAAAAAATTATTCTCTAATTGTTCTGGAGGCGAGAAGTTTGAAATCAAGGTGTCAGTAGGGCCAAGCTTCCTCCATAACACTGGGGAAAACTCTTTCCTTGCTTCTTCCTGGCTTCTGGTGGTTTTTCTGACAGTCCTCTGTGCTCTTTACAACTGCATCTCTCCCTTGGCTATCGCCTGGCATTCTCTGTGTGTCTCTGTCTCCGTATCTTCTCTCCTTTTCTTATAAGAATACCAATCATATCGGATTTAGGGCCCACCTACTCTGGTATGGCTTCATCTTAACTAATTAAGTCAGCAAATTCATGTCCTTTGAGGAATGTCAGAATGTAACCCTATTTGGAAATAGAGTCACATTCTGAAGTTCCCCAAAGGCCATGAAATTGGAAGGGGAGGACAGTATTTAACCCAGTAATACACATGCACGTGCTCACACATAGTGTTTATTTAATTAATGTCTTTCCCAACTAGAGTGCAACCTCCATGAGGCAAGAACAATGGCTTCTTTTTCCTCTTTTCAGAACCAAGGCTAGCCTCATACATGGTAGAAGCTCAGTAAATATTTGGTGAGGAAGAATGAATGAATGGATGAATGAATGAGTTTCAAGTCTTAGAAGGTTAGAGATTACTGATCCAGCAATGGTCAAACTTCTCAGAGCCCTAGGCTTCCAGACAGCCTTCACCTACAGGTCAGACTGAGAAAGAGGCCGAGTGACCGGGCTCATAGCCACTCACCTACAACCTCCCATTCTACATCAACCAATTACCCTGCCTATATCTCTTTTATATATTCTGCTTCTAAGCAATACTTCAGAAAAGCATTTGAGTGGATTTTAAAATGTGGAAACCACTGAGCCCAGACCCCCATTTTATAGGTGAGGAAACTAAGGTTCAGAGACCTGAAGTGGTCTAGCCTGGTCTATCATGGTAATGGTAGAGTTAAGACTCATGTCTCTTGAGCCCTGTTCTAAAAGTTTTTCCTTTACACTTGCCCTTCTGCCAAAATGTGCAATGGGTGTTCTTAGGAGTTTTCCCTCCCTGGGACCCTGTTTTTCTATCTGGAGCAATTTCGAGGAGAAGGGAATAGAGCTCATGGCATGTGCCCTTCCCCAGGGCTCTGAAAGACCCTTTGTGCCAGGTTCCATGGACATTCCACAGGCCTGTTCTAGGCAAATCCATCTGCCAGCAGGTCACAACCCTCACCTTCAACTCTGAGCTGAGATATTTTGGCCATTCTGCTTTTAAATGCACCCTTTGCTTTCTTGGAAGCTGAAACCAAGCCAAGAAGACCAGGTTTGGGAAGCCCTGGGGCAAAGGGAGTGGGCTGGGGTGAGGTGCAAAGCGGGTGGGCTGGGGTGGGGTGGGGTGGGGTGGGCTGCCAGAGGAGACAGGTCCGTTTTGCAGACCTGGCTCAAGAAAAAAACTATGCTGATTATCTCCAAGCCCAGCTGCAAAAATGCCTGAGCTCGGCAGCAGATTATAAATAGCCTAGAATCCACTCCCAGCCACTTGAAAACAAGGATTTTTTTTCTTCTTAGAAGAACAGGGCTTTACAGCTATTATGGGCCCCCTTCTCAACCCCACCCCCAAGAGCTGTGATTTATGTCTTAGCACCATTACTGGGACCAAGGATCACACAGCCCCGATAAACAATGATTAATTGATTGCCACATTCTATGAAAAAGGAGGCATTCCTTTGGAAGTCCTCTCTTTCATTTTAGCACAGACATGCTGACCCATGAGACCAGAGGAGCAGTTTCACTGCAAGTTCATCACCCTGGTTTCATCTGGCACCCTCCACCCCATGCACAGTCGGGGCTGGGGAAAGGCAGCCAGTAGCTGACCTGGAGGGCAGGTTGCGGGCAGACAACTAGAAAAGAGCTGGTCTGAACTTGACTGCTAAATGATGCTGGACTATCATTTGTTTACATTTGAGTTCTTTCAGGGGGAAACCAGTCTCTGTCTTGAAGAAATCAGGAATCAGATCTCAATGCAAACATCCCAGAGATCTTTGGGCCAATCAACTCACTCTTGTGACCTTCAGTTTGAAGGAAGATCCTAATGTATAAAGTACTTGTCATGTCTCACTGTCTTCCGACCTTTACAACAACTGTTTTGTTTCATTTTCTGGACTCCGAGATAATGCCTGCTGTAGAAAAGTTTAAACATTTCAGAAAAGCATAAAGAAGAAAAGAAAATCCCCAAAATACTGAGATAACAATGTTTTCAAGAACATCTTTTCAGGATTTCTTTGTTGGCTATATAGATGAATATAATTTCACCTAAATAAGAAAATGTTATTTTATTAGTTGGGTCTTGGTAGAAATAGAGGAAACACTCAACTGGGTAATTCTGGAGAGTTTAATAAAGGAACTATTTACATATGTTTGGGCAAAAGTTACAAAAACTGGAAAGGAATAGTCTAGCACACTACAGCTAGCAATAGGGGAGAGCCATTACTACCCTTGAGCTGAAGGGCAAGGGATTGACGTGGTTACTATAAACCAGAGCCTGTCAAGAATCAGAGGCTTCAGTAGAGACGTAGCAGCTCTGGCAAACCAGCGGAGATGGTCAGAGGAACAAATGCCCTCACCGACCTCTCCTTTCTCCTCCAGCTGTTGGTGCCTCCCATTGACCAAACCAGCATGAGAAGGCATGGAAGCCTACTGATATGAGAGGCAAGAAAAAGCTACCCATTATATCCACTGTAATGCTGATTTTATCATTTAATGGTAAGTCAGGGAGAAGTTTCTATGTCTAGGAATATAGACTGACTTATTTTTAGTGGACCTTAGAGGTATATACCATAATTTTCATAATTTTATAACATAATTTTCATCCCCAACTGATGGCCACGTAGTTTCTAATTTCTCAAGAGCATAGACAGTGCTGCAATGATTTGTACATATAAACTCTTGGTGCACTTAGGATGCATATTTTTCATTCCTCTTTGACATTTTTTGGAAACTGAGGCTCAGAGGTGGGGAGATTTGCCCCAGTCACACCGTGGTAAAACATGGCTTTTCTTCTAATTTTTTTTATGATGAACATGGAGTGCTTCTGTAGTCCAAAATGAATAATAAAGTAAAATTTTAGTTAAATAAAAATGACTGCTTCTTTCCTTGACAGCCCTATCACCTACTCTCAAAGGGAGGAGACTTATCACTTCCTAGGAGAGCAGAGCTTTGGTGGGTCATGGGAGACAGGAGTAGCTGAGTCAGATGACAGGGGCTATGGAAGGTCAAGATCAGGGCTAAAGACACACAGGGAAGATGCCAAGTTGACACCAGCAGGAAAAGACAGGAAATGAGCACCAGGAAGAGGAAATGATGTCACAGGACAACCCTTCGCTGGCTTTGGTAGAAACAGTTCTAGAGGACTTAAAAGGGGGCAGAAGTGTGCTTGGGAGTTGGAGGGACGTGAGAAGGGTGAGGATGGCAGCTTCTGCCTCGCACGTGCTTCTGCTGGCTCCTCGACGTCCTTGTCAGAGAAGTGGAGAGGCTGCTCCCTGCTCAGGCTCGTCCTGGCACTGGACATGGCAGGGCTGGTGTTTAGGAGTTGCTCAACAAATACACATTTCTTCCTTTCTTGCCCCAAAGCTGGGAGCCAAGCCAGGTGAATCCTTTTATTTGAGTTTTTCAAATTAAAGAAATATTTATTGAGGAGTACGTAAACAAAAAAGTAAACCAGTTTTTGTTTTGTTTTGCCTTTAAGGAGCTTAGAAACTTTCACATATGTTAACCTACTGGATACTTTTTTTTTTTTTGTAGAGACAGAGTCTCACTTTATCACCCTTGATGGAGTGCCCTGGCATTACACAGCTCACAGCAACCTCCAATTCCTGGGCTTAGACGATTCTCTTGCCTCAGCCTCCCAAGTACCTGGGAATATAGGCGCCTGCCACAATGCCTGGCTATTTTTCTGGTTTGCAGTTCGGCTGAGGCCGGGTTTGAACCCGCCACCTTCGGTGTATGGGGCTGGTGCCCTACTTGATGAGCCACAGGCGCCGCCCAGGTCCTTTTTTTTTTGAGAGAAAGAGAGAGCGTTTCACTTTTTCACCCTGGGTAGAGTGGTGTGGCGTCTTCATAACCTAAAACTCCTGGGCTTTCGAAATCTTCTGGCCTCAGCCCCCCCCCCCCCGCCAGAATAGCTGGGACTACAGGCACCCAGCACAATGCCTGACTAGTTTTTCTATTTTAGTAAAGATGAGGTCTCACTCTTGCTCAGGCTGGTCTCGAACTCCTGAGATCAGGCAAGCCACCTGCCTTGTACAGTGCTAGGATTACAGGCGTGAGCCACCACACTGGGTACTTTCAGGCTTCTGTACCTTTGTCTGGGCTTTTGTCCCTCTTCCCGGGAACGCCCTGGTCTCCTCTATCTGGTGACGGCTCTTACGTCTCTATTGTCCACTCATTTGGGAGCCTGAACCAAATGTGTTACTTTCTCTGCTGCACCCCTGTAAGACCCTGTCTATTCCTTTTTCTCTCTTAGACCTTGTCACTTGGTAAGGACAAGCAATTAAGAGTCAGACGGGTTTGGTTTCCCTCCCACCTCTGCCACTGTCTAACCTGCTACTTCTCAGTTCCTCATCTGAAAAATGAGAACACAACATCCTACCCGGGAGGGTTGCAATGAGGACCGAAGGCGTCTGTACCTGCAAAGCACATGAACGGGGTCTGGCGCCGAGCAAATACTCTTCAGCAAGCATTACCTCTGTTATTATTCATCATGGCCAGCCTGGCACAGAGTATGGGCCCCGCGGACGTTTGGCAAAAGAATTAATGATGTGTGTTCATTACCCAAATAGTAAGATATAAAATATGATTCCAAAATGGCCCCAAATCAGCAACATACAAAGGACAGGACACTCAGTTCTAAACACAGCGTGGGGAAGAAAGGTTTCCACAAGCAGCCTAAGGAGAAGGGGCGATGGGCCCTGCCCGATGGCCCCGTGGGGATTAGTGTGCTGGGCACAGAGGAGGAAAGGAAGAAGATGGGGCTTTCGAGTCCCAGTTCCAGCCCTTCTTAACTGTGTGACTTTGAACAAGCCTCATCCTCTGCGGCTTTCAGTTCACATTTTTTTAAATGAGGATCAGTAGCCCCTTCCTGTGGCGTTACTGCAAGGACTAGGTGGGACGAGGTAAGGAATGCCGCAGGCACGTGGGGAGAGGGGGCTGGCTGCTGGGATCTGACTGCTCTTATTAGAATCACTAAGGCAGCACCATGACTGGGCCCTCATCTGTGGCCCTGCTGCAGGGTTGCTCTCTACCGGTGAGGTTCCTTTGAGCTTTATGAACCAGGATCTCCTGGTTTGGGGGAGCCTCCATCAGGCCCCAGAGTGGACGGCTGGAGAGCTGAGCATTGTCCTTGAGCAGAGCCCAGCACAGCTGAGTTCCAGCCCTTGCTGACAGCCCATCTGCTGGGTCTGCCAAAGCCAGAGGGGGTGGAAGCTGGGGGTGGAGCCTTGGGGTCTGAACTGGATGCCAGCCGAGGCACTGGCTTTCTGCTTCCCTTGGTGTCCTCATAGCTTCTCGCAGCCTGCTGGCTCACCCTGCTTTCCCCCAAGAGCAGCCACAGGGTCTCTGCTGCCAGGGAGCTGGTCTTCCCAGGCCGTGCCTCCTGTCTTCCGACTTCTGCATGTTCTGCCGCCCTCCCCTGACCACTCAGCTCACTCACTACTCCCAGGGGCAGCCTCCCCCCCCCATCCATCCATCCTTTCAGATAATGAGCACATTGGGTGCCTCCTTCATGCCAGGCCCCCTTTTAGGTGGCGTAGAGAGAGAAGTGAAGAAGACATTGGAATTCTCGTTCTCAGGGAGATTATATCCTAGCGGGGAAGAGAGATAACAAATGTAGCTATATGAGGTTGGTCAGTGAAGTTCATGAACTCGTTCTGGGAAGCTATGTAAGAGCTATGTGAAAGTGCTGCATGCTTCATCACTGAACTTCGCTGTGGCCGCCTTCACTTGGCCATCTGCTGACCATAGTGATATTTAGCAATGAGGTATATAGCACTTTTTCCAGGATGAGTTTATGAACTCAATTGTCAGGCTCCTATGACAAAAGCTCTGATGGCCATTCCAGAAAAAGAGTCCCAAAATGGCTTTGAAGGATAAACTAGTTTCCCAAGGGGAGTGCCTCAGAGGCGACCATAGAGATTTTCAGCAACGAGGTATGTAGCACTTTTTCTAGGACAAGTGTGTGAACTTAATTGTCTGGCCATGTATGATACAAAGAAAATAACGCAGGAACATCTTTCGGAAGCAGTAACATGTGAACAGAGTCCTGAATGTAATGAGGGGAGAGACAAGTGGGCATCCGGGGACAGAACCTCCCAAGATGGCCTCATGTCGGTAATGATGGCAAGGGTGTGTCTGGGGAGCAGCACACCTGTAGGGCTGGAATACAGGCAACAAGGGGTCCTGAATGGGAGGGAAGTCAGAGGGCTGTCAGGGGTCTTGGAAGATACGCCAGAGATGGTGCATTTTAGTCAGAGGAATGATGAACGGTTTCCACTGTAGGATTCAACAAGGGAAGGTGAAGCTCTGGTCCCGATTTGAAGCGTCTCTGTGAATTCCGCCTGGAGAATTGCTGGGGCTGGAGCCAGGGATCTTGGTGGGAAAGTGGTTGCAGTAATCAAAGTGAGAAAGAATGACAGCATGGACCAAGATGCTGGTGGCCAGTGATGACAAGTGGGTGGATGTGAGACCCACACAGAGGTACAGCCGAAAGAACCTACTGCTCACTAGCTAGTGGGGTGTAAAGAGAGGCATTCTTGGGAATGACTCCTAGACTTTGGGTCTGAGCTGAATGGTGGTGGTTTTTTTCCTCAGATGAGGAAGACAAGGAAGGGGAAAATATTTGGATAAAATTTAGAGTTCAGTTTGAATTTGAGGTGTTAAATGAGAAAATGCAGAATTCGTGGCAATCTGTCTGCTAAAGGCAATGTCAAGTAGGTATTTTGATAGTCTTAGGGCCTGGAACTCAAGGGGGAGAGTGAGATTGCAGGAAAGATGAGGGCATGTTTAGGGTACTGGCCCAAATGAGATTCCCAGATGGTGAATGTAAAGTCTGAGGACCTCTGGCATTTATAGGATAAGTGGGAAGTCAAGAACAAAGAAGGCTAATGCCAGTACAAGGGGAGTAAAGTGACCGAAGAGTAGCATTCCAGAAGCCCAGGGGAGAGGCTGCCTAAGAGTCGGTGTGGGAGGCAGAATAATGGCCCCAACAGATGTCACATTTTAGTATCCAGACCCTTAGTGACAAAGGGACATTGCCAATGTGATTAAAATTAGGGACCTCAAGATGGGGAGATTGTTTGATTACCTGGGTGGGGCTTCAGAGCACAGAACGTTTCCTGGCTGAGGTCTAAGGGGGAGGCGAGGACAGAATAATAGAGAAATTCAGTGTTGCTGGCTCTGCAGACAGAGGAAGGGGGCTACAAACCGAGGGATCTGGGCAGTCTCCAGAAGCCTCCAGAATCTGGGAAAGGCGAGGAAACATGCTCCCCTGGAGCCTGTAGAGAGGAACGCAGCCCTGCCCACACTTCAGCCCTCCTGAGACCCATCTCTGACTTCTGACCTCGGAACGGTGATAAATCTGTGTTTAGTAACTTCGTGGTGATCTGCTGCAGCAGCAACAGAAGACCATGCAACGGGGCCGTGAATGGCTGACGAAGCCACGTCCAGTCTGAGTAGAGTAAGGGGGAAAATCCTCCAGTGCACGGGGCAGGGGGGATCACTGTGGACCTTGGCGATAGTAGGTTGCTGGGGATGAAAGCAGATTGCTGTGGCCTGAGGAGGATGTCTCCAAGGTCAAGGAGGAGTGAGGTCTGGGAATAGGCCAATCCTTTTAGGAAATTTGCTAGAAAAGAAGACCAAAAAATAGGGCAGTGGTCGCCCCATGGGAGGTTGTGCTGCGGGCTTGCGCGCTGGTGGGAATGATCCAGGTGAGAAGTGAAATGTGACGAGGCAAGAGAGATGCTACTTTGCAGCTGGAAGCCCTGTGCCCCACCCACCCCTGAGGTCTCTGCAGCCAGCAGGGGTGAAGGGCAGACCGAAGATCAACACCTCAATACAACCTTTCATGGCAGGTGGATTTCTCCCAGCCAGTGTGGACATGGGGATCCCACCTGCGGCCATGTTCCTCTCCAGGTTTGACTCTAAAGCACCCCCAACCCACTTTTCCCCATAACCTGGATTCTAGGGCCTCTGAGGTCTCTTGGGCTCCTGTTTGCATCATCTTGTGTTTCCCAGGTTTACTTAGACACGACAGACAAGACGCAGACAGCATCTGATAGATGTTCTGTTGCGTGGCGCAATGGCCACTGCTGCTGAGTGCTCGCTCTGTGTGGGGGTCTTTCCTGATCACAGGTGTGATCACATAATCCTGCCAAAGGCCGATCATCTCTATTTGACAGGCAAGCAAGCCAAGGTTCAGGGTCACACATGGTAGGTTAATGGCAGGGCTGGGACTTGAACCCGGGCAGTGAGGCCATAGAGGTTTCTCTCAGAACCAGCGTGCCACATTGCCTGTGGTGTGTACCAACTGAAGGTAGTTAAAGAGGGTGGTGGAGGGGAACTGAGGCCTAGGAAATGTCACCTGAGCTTGTTTTGAAGGATGGGGAAGACTTGGCCAGTGAAGAAGGTGGAAGGGAGCTCCGAGCGAAGAGGAAAGCATGAGCAAACACACCACGCTAGGAGATGTGTGCAGGTGACAGGAAGCCCCCAAAGCTGGCTCCATGTTGTGTGGAACAGGAGGAGAATGCGGGGCTGGGGCAGGCAGGCCTTGCAGGCCCAGCTGAGAAACTCAGGCTGTAGTTTGCAGGCAGCAGAAAGCCCAGACGGAGTTTGGTCAAAACTGAACAGGGTGCCAGGGACCTCCTCGCTGACAGGGCTGGCATCCAGATTTGAGTTAGAGTGGCAGCATCCCCAAAGCCAAACCCTATCCGTCACCCCCAGCTGTCTCTGGTCTGTCAGAGTCTACCAGGATTTGAGTTCATTTCGGAAAAGCAGTGGCCAGGAACCAAGGCCTGGAGGGGGCTGGAAAGTGTCAGAGAAGGGAGCAGGGGCCAAGCTCAGTGTTCCTGCAGACAAAGGGAGAGAGAGAAAGCAGGCTGAGGGCTGGGGGCAGCATGTGACACCTGGGCCACAGGCCTGGGCAGCAGCCGAGGCAGCCAAGGGGATAATAGCTCCCTTTGTCCTGCGCATAAACGCTCGGGTAAAGAAAGGATTCCAGGGCCCGCTTCTCTTGCTGGCACAATGCTGGCTGCCCGGGGCCCCGCTGTGAGGGCCTGCCCTGGCATTCGGGAGCAGTGAGGCCCCTTCACTGTCTCATTCCTTGCTGGCGTGCAGAAGCGGGAAGTTAGGCTTGAGTGCCAGACATTCTGCAGGGGGTTAGGAGGCTCAGCCAAGGCACAGCCTACACCAGGGACCAAAGGATGCTGAAGCTCTGAATTAGAGTCTTAGAGGGCATCCATGCCAGCCCCTCCTAACAACTGCCCTCCCTGACTCTTTGCCTGCCACTCCCCAACCCCCCAGCCTTTAGCAGCCAAGAATGGTTACTGGCACAGGTTTTGGAGTCAAAGAAAGCTGAGTTCAAATGATAACCCGGTCACTTACAATGCAAGCTATTTAAGCTCTGTGAGTCCCAGGCTCTCCACCCTCAAAATGGACATCGTAGCTCCTACTTCATAAGATTGTCAATAGGAATAAATGAGAAAACGATGTAACATACTTAACGTAGGACACAGCCTCCAGAAGGGCTCAGTGAGGCAGACAGTCCAGTAGGTTAGCCAGACTGTGCTTGGGTTCTGGAGTCCCAGTCGAGCCTTCAGATGTGGCAGCCCCAGCTGTAACCTCATGAGAGGCCTTGAACCAGAACTACCCAGTGAAGCTGCTCTTAGATGCCTGATCCAAAAACTTGAGTGAGAGAAAAAATTGAAGTTTGACATTTGTCACTCAAGTTTGGGGAGAATTTGTTACAAAGCAATAGATAACTAATGCACAGAAAGACTTAGAACTCTGACCTGCTTGTGGCCAGTGTTTTGTAAACGTTGTCATTTTCATCCTCATTCATCCCCTCAGCACCTCAGAGAATCTGGAAAATGAAAAACAGTGATGATTTCCCTTAATACTCCTAGGGGCTATGACTGGGCACGTTGGTATCCGAGTTCCAGAGTGAAAACGCTAGTCCTGGCTGTGTGACTCTCACCTGCCAGCTGACGCTGCTCAGCATACAACAGGCACCGACCCAGGCTGGATGTCACTTGGGTAGCTCCCAGCTTCGTGAATTGTTCCTTCAAGTTTCCACGAGGGTGGCTCGGGGAAGCTAGAGGACAAGCAGAAGCAGAAAAGGAGAGAAGCCAGGAATTGTCAGGAGTCCCAGGACAGCCCTGTGACACCAGCAGGCATAGGTCCTCACCATCACCCATTTGGGCACACATGTCACAAGAACCCAAGGTAATTCAGCTGACAGGATGCATTTGGAGCTGACAACTCTGAATTTTTTTGATTAAGGTGCAGGTTGTGTGGGAACCTCCCTGTTCTACCAGGAAGCCCCCAGGGCTCCCACCCAGGCTGGGCTGCTTTCCTCCACAGCTCATTCCTTCATCACATTTAAGCTGCCCTGCTGGCTCTAGTCTTGGGGTGTTGCCCTGTCCCTGTCCTGGTGCTAACCTTGGAGTGGAGTTGGCCACCCCCATCTCTCTCCTTTGCTGTGTCCCAAATAGGCAGCAAGGCCCTTTCATTGTGAGGTTTTCCTTGCAGCTGGGTGTAGGGCAGGGGGTCAAAAAAGTAACAAACAGTGGGAAGAGTTTTGAGACTTACAGCATGGAGCAGTGGGCAGAGTGAAGGTTTGAAGGTACTCACCTAGCCCGGATTCGGGTAAAATTCTATCATTGATACAGCCCAGAACAAAAGACACAGCTTCCCTGAGCCTCAGTTTAGTTATCTGACAGTAAAGACGAACCTTTCAAGAGGGCAATTTGGCAAGAGCTCTTAAAATCTAAAATGTGATCCAGCAATCCCGTTATGCAGTATTTACCAAAAGAGAAAAAAGTCATTTTATGAAAAAGACATGTGCCCTCAAATGTTTACAGCAGCACAATTCACAATCGCAAAGACGTGGCATCAACCCACGTGCCCACCAATACAGGAGTGGATTGATAAAATGCGGTGCATGTATACCACTGAGTACTACTCAGCCATAAAAAATAGGTAACAATCTGAATGAAACTAGAGACCATTCTTCTAAGTGAGGTTTCGCAAGAATGGAAAAACACACGTACTCACTGTTAAAGTGGATCTAATCCCTCTACACCTTCGTGCACACTGGACGGTAAAGCTCAATAGAAAGAAAGCACGGGGGAGGGGACAGGAGGATGGGTATAAATTCACACCTAATGGGTACCATGCTTACTATCCAGGAGAGGGACACACTTAGCATTTCGACTCAAACTGTACAATAGCAATTCATGCAACCAACCAAAACATTGGTACCCCCAGAATATTCTGAAGTTTCAAAAAATTTAAAATGCACATATACTTGCACTATGAAGAAACTGCCCTACAGATATAATTCTCATCTATGCTCTAAATTCAATGTGCAGAGTTCCGTGATAACAATGTTTTTAACAAAAATTTGCAGATTTTCACCCATTGGGAAATAGGTAAATAAATCATGGACCATCCATACGGTAAAACTGGTTTGTAGCTGTAAAAAACAAAACAAAACAAAAAATGAAGCAGATAAAAGAGAATAGTCAGCAGCTCCTTCCTCTCCTGGAGTGGTGTGGTCTTGTCTTCAGCCCTGGGGCCCGCCCTGTTTTTGCCAGCAGGTCTTCTCACTGCATTTGAACCTGCACCTACCGGAGCACCTTGAAACCAGTGGAGAGTCGACAAGAGCTGGTGAGTAGTGGGATGCCACAGAGTGGCTTCTTGCTGTGTGACAGCCAGTCTTCTCACCTTTCTGAAGCCGACTCCCTTTCTAGACAAGCTAGTGGCAGCGTGGGCTGTGGAGCCCAGGACTCTCTTGCTTCCCCAAACCTTCTCATCTTTCTCATCTTTTCCATCAGTGACCTAACTCAGGTCTCCTCATCACCTCCCTTAGGTATTGTGATGGCCTTAATGAAGGTTTCTGTACTCCCTGAAATCCTCCACACTGCTGCCAGAGCACAGTTCTGCTTTACAGGAGCTCCTGGGTGTGACAGAGGAAAGTCCCACTCCACCACCCAATCCCATGTTACCACCTACTAATCTCCTTTAAGGAGAACCACCTTCATGCCTGATAAAGGCTCTTGACTTTACTTTGGTTTGTGCTTCTTAATTTCCTCCATCTGCAAAGCAGATTCTTCTTTGACTCTGCTTCCCTGCTGGGACCCTTTCTCCACCTTTTCTTACCCAAATTCTACTGATCTCACAGTTGACCTCTGGGAAGCCTCCCCTGCTCACAGCTTCTGCCCCCATCCCTCCCACCTAACAGGCTCCAAAATCCACTATATATAGAACTGATCCCCACCGCTAGGCAGGGAGAGTAGTCACCACAGAGGGTTCCCCTCCCAGGCCCCAGGGGACTTGGCATTTCCTAGGCAGCAGATGCTCAATAATTACTTGAAAAATGATTAATGAGTAAACCAGAGCACTGGATTACTACAGGAATAATTTCCAAGTGAATGAAAGAGTAAATGAATGAATTGCCCTGAATTCAAGAAGGAATGATTAAAACTGACCTCAGAATCTCATGGTCACTGGTTCCTTTTCCCCAGATAATTGAAGTCCAACAATGCAAATATCCCCACTGTGGTAAAGAAATTCCAGATACAAGTTAAGGATATAATTTTCATGGGATTCCATGAGGACATCCTAGTAGAGAAACAATGTAAACTAAAACTATGTAAGCGGAAATACAGATGGCCAAAAAATAGGAAAATATAGTCAACCTCATTCAAAAAAGTATAATTTGAAGTGAGATATAATTTTGTTCTCTGTTAAATGTGTGACACTTAGTTGTCAGAGGAGGAGAACAACGTAGTCCCAAATACTATTGGTGGAAATGTTATCCTATCTTAACATTTATTGAGGTCAACCAGGAAATGCACATACCAATTTTTGCCTTTCAAATATGTGCATCCTTTGACCCAGGAATTCCACTTTTAAGAATTAATCTTAAAGAAATAATTGTGCAAGAAGACAAAGACTTATATACAAGAATTTTGATTTCAACCTCACTTATAAAGATGAAAAGTAGGAAACAATGTAAGTCTATCAATAACAGTGGAGTTAAATAATGTCTGCTTCATACATACAATAAAACAATCTAACTCTGTGCAGCCATTAAAAGTAATGATGGAGGGTCTTTTGTAGAGACAGGACATATTAATAATACCCCCATATCATTAACTGGCCAAAACAGATGAAGAATGATATGATCCTTTTAATGTAATATATGATTTATAATGTTTATTTGTGAATGAAAGAATTATGGGAACCTAGTGTAAGAGGAAATGTTGCTCTTTATACAGTTTTGTGATTTTTTAAAAAAAATTAGTTATTACTTTTATAATTAGAAAAATACATGGGGCAGAAAGTACAGAAAAGTTACCTTTATAATCAGAAATATATTGGTTTAAGTGATATAACTGAGATCCCCAAGAGACAACTGGAGGTTCCTGGCTTGGGTCCCACCAGCCCTGTCTCTGTTTCCCACCCTGCTCCCAGTATCTGTTCAGTCTGCCCAAGGACCCACTCCCTGGGAAATTCTGCCCCAGCCCACTTTCTGGAACAATGGAAACAATGGTGTTTTCCTACAGCAACGTCAAGGGCAACCTTTAGAATAAACCCTGAGCTAACCTCAGTCCTGCACAAGGAAGGCAAATGTGTCAAGGTCCCGCAGCTTTGGAAAAACTGGGCAGGGTGGACTTTTGGAGGCATCCTTTTCTATGCCCTTTCTCAGCTTTGTTTCAAGGTCACACTGCCCATGGCTTCTGCCCTGACCAGTCTTAGAACTCATTAGCTTCATCTGTGACTCCAGGGTGTGAACTAATAAGGTGTAGGGCAGAGAAACAAATCAACCAGAATGGGGATAAGAGAGGGAGGGCATTATTTTAACCCAAAAACTCTATGGGAAAGGAAGCAACATAATAAAACGATATTTGTTAATGTTTCACATCAGCTATGTGCTTAACATGTGTTGGTTAAGCCTTGGGGTCAGTGGCTTTGGACAAGAACCTAAATTCTACGTGTCTCAGTGTTTTCATCTGTGAAATGAGATTATATATAACACCTGTCTTTTAGGGTTGCTGTGTGGAATAAATGAATCATGTATGTACAATACTTAACTCAGTGCCTGGCAGACATTAACCAATCAATAAATAGTCATTGTTATATTAATCTTGTTGTAGTTACACTTGATTTGCAGAAAGTGATGTACCTTCTTTACCCACCCTCACATCATGTCAGCTGACCCAAAGGAGACAGTGGCTGGCACTACTGAGACCTTTGTCAGCAAGCCTGGGACCCCTGATGAGTAGCTGGGCATCAGCTCATTAGAATGGCAGGGAGGAGAGTAAGCTCTGGGCTAATTGAGTCTGTTTCAGGGAGGAGGTAGAACTGCCAAATGAGAGAGAGCAAAGACTCAAGGGTGGGGGCTATGGGTTTAAATTGTGTCCTCCCTCCCTGCCCCAAAATGTTGAAGTCCTAAGCCCCTGGACCCATGAATGTGACCTTATTTGGAAATAGGGCCTTTGCAGATGAGCAAGTTTTGATGAGGTCATTAGAGTGAACGCCACTCCAGTATGACTGTGTCTTTAGAAAAAGGGGAAATGGAGACACAGAGGCAGACGTACGCTCAGGGTTAAGGCCACTTGAAGATGGAAGCAGCGATTGGTGTGTTGCATCTACAAGCCAAGCAACACCCAAGATTCCCAGCAAAGCACCGGAAGCCAGAAGAGAGGCATGGAACAGAGGGAACCAATCCTAACATCGTCTTGATCTTGGACTTCTAGCCTCCCGAACTGTGAGACAATAAATTTCTGTTGTTGGAGCTACCCCATTTGTTTTACTTAGTTATGCCCAAGAAAACTAATACAGTAGGTATAGTAAAGACAGGATAGCTCTTTCCTTCTTGACAATAATGATGTGAACTTTGACAAGTTACTTACCCTCTACATGAGATGCTCTTGACTCATAAAAATGCTCAGTATATCACACATGTGCAAATGGGTCACTTTTGGAGATGATACAACAGGGTCATGAAATTCACTTAAAGTTGCTTCGTAAGTATATGGGGTTTCCCCCCACCCTTTGGAATTCTAAACTCCTTGTGGAGGAAATGAGTCATCATCATATTCAATCTCCAATAGCTTGATTAACTCCATAAATGCTCACTAAATGCTTCCTATTCAATAGGCTATGTTCCAAATCAGAATTGCATTCAAGTACATTTTATGGTAAGACCTTGTTTCCTCAGTCTTAGCATAGCATTTGCCACACCTAAGACATTCAACAAATATTAATTGATTACTATTGAATATATGAATGAACTTTATGGAGTACATGACTTAGTTTGTAATTGAACCTCTGGTAAGTTGCAGTATTTTATCACAAAACAACTAAACTGATATCGTTGAAAGTTTTTTCCATATTTTCTTAATGATATTGGTCAAAAATTGCTTTTTGATAACACCAAAGGTGATTGCAACGACAACAAAAATAAATGGGACCTGATCAAGTTAAAAAGTTTTTGCACAGATAAGGACACAGTCAACAAAGCAAAAGACAAGCTTCAGAATGGGAGAAGATATTTGCATGCTACAAATCCAAAAAGGGTTCATAACCAGAATCTGGAAAGAATTCAAACAAATCAACAAAAAAAAAAGCCAACAACTCCCTTAAAAACTGTCAAGAGACGTGAACAGAGCATTTTCTCATGAGGACAAATGAATGGCCAATAAACTAATGAAAAATGCTCATCATCTTTAATTCTTAGAGAAATGCAGATCAAACCCACTCTGAGATATCCCCTAACTCCAGTGAGAATGGTCCCCGTCACAAGGCCCCAAAGCAATGGATGGCTGGTGTGGTATGGAGAGTAGGGAATACTCCTACACTTTGGAGGGGCTGCAAAATAATATAGCCTTTATGGAAAGAAGTATGGAGAGTCCTCAAAGAACTGAAAGTAGACCTTCCATTTGATCCTATTACCAGGTGTGTACCCAAAAGAAAAAAAATCACTTTACCATAAGGACATATGCACTTGAATGTTTATTGCAGCTCAGTTTACAATTGCAAAGATGTGGAAAGAGTTCAAGTGCACTTCAACACATGAATGGTTTAATAAACTGTGGTACCTGTATACCATGGAACACTATTCAGCCATAGAAAAGATAGAGATTTTGAATCCTTTATTACAAAGTGGGTGGATTTGGAGAACACTCTCCTAAGTATCACAAAAATAGAAAGACAAGCATCACACATAGTCAATACTAATTTGAAACTTGTAGCTTAACAACATGAGAGAAAAATGCAATTAAAGTCAAGAAGTGGGGGAGAGAGGTCAGTGGGTTCCCACCCAGCAGGAACAATGTGTGGGCGTATAGTACTCTTCCTGGGTGAAGGCCCCAACTACAACTTAGGCTTTGCCTTACAAGGCAAACAATGTAACCTAATTATATGCCCCTCATATTAATCTGAAAAAAAAATTAGCCATGCTATGATTTTATTTGGGGAAATACAAAATAATAAGCTGAAGATTATTGAACATTTGTCTGTCAGGTCCTTCACATGGATTGTCTCTTGCATTCCTCATAACATCTCATAACTACAGTGTCATTTTGCCAACTGCCGGAATGGAGGCTCAGAGAAAGCAGAACCCTTGGTCCTGCCTCTCACAGCAAGTAAAGGAGCGTCAAGGTTTGAACTCAGACGGTTTGATTCCGGCATCCACCATTATAAGGGAAGGGAAGAGAGAGAGAGGAAAGAAGAAAGGAAAAAAGGGAGGGAGGGAGGGAGAGAAAAAAACTGAGAACCAAAGAAAGCATGTGATTCGCTTCACTGAGAAATATCCCAACTGAGACTTGAACTCCTGTCTCCTGACCTCCAGGCGGGTGTGTTATGGTAGGAATTGGGATGTGGGCTGCCACTGGCCGTTCATCCAAGTGCCCAGCTCTCCATCCCACAAATGGGCATGGACTGGACTTCCCGGGATCTGGGAATCATCCCCTAAAACCCACAAATGGATGGTTCTTCCAAAGACTTGGGGTCCTCACAGAATCCTCTAGAAACAACAATGGTCTCCCTGGAGTTCAAACAGCCTTGAGCTATCAGACACTGCCAACATCCAGCCTTAATTTCAGGCAAACACCGTAAAAGCAATGTGAGATCTTGTGG